>APFE030475376.1:92108-107704 GCA_000404065.3 Pinus taeda | reverse complement strand
CCAGAGGACATTTTCAAAGTCTAGTTCCACTGCCAGAGAACAGTAATTTTCAGGCAAGGAATAGGAAGTTAACAATCAACATTGCATTAAACCAAGCAATGAAGTAAAATGAAACCATCATACCACGAACGTTCTATCAGTGTCAATTGCTAAGGTAAACAGCTAAATTCCCCAGAAGCGCAGCTTGCATCTGCAACCAAAATAGACAGGATACACGCTAAACCCATGTTTGAATACAAACCTCTATAAATATCCCATCACCAGCCAAAATTGCTTTTACAAAATTAAATGTGTTATGGTCGATAGATTTTCACCGATAATAATCTGAAACTAGAGCTTGTTTGTTATGGACATTTAGGGAACCTTACTTCAACTTTAAAACTTACTGAAGCTGCATTAATAACAATTTAGCAGCCCGGTGCCTGCACACTCAAATGCTTCTGGCAGGCATAATCAAATGACACTTCCTGATTAAGTATGCATGGTATCGATCTAAGCCTAATCAGTAAAAATAGCATTGGCTATGGTTATGCACAGAGGATAAAAAGAATTGACAATTGAGTTTAAAACTGTGGCTCTGCTACCTGTAAATTACAAAGTTGAAGAAACAATTTTTCCTTGAATAACGAATCCAAAACTAGGCTCTTGCATTGTTGGGGGCATGGGGATGAACAATGTACAAGCAGCAGTAATTAAAAGACGAAATTCAGCACCCATAATATGAAAAAAAATTGCAATTTCGGCAATTGAAAATCACCTCTCAGATATGTGGATTACTCGGGTGGTCGTGAAATGAATGACCGTGCTTGAATTAAGAAACTCCCCTGAGAAAAATATCCCATAGTGCCCAAAGTCTCTGTATTCTGCCCTGATTGCCAGGATTTCCTGTAGAGAACGAAAGCTGCGAACTTTTTGCTTCAGGGGACAAAAAATACGTTATACCTGAATACACATTGCATTCTTCTTATCATTTACTTGATGGGGGTAATAGCCTGAGGCTTCAAAAACAAGGCCCATGGAAGATGAAGTGGAGCTACCTGAAGATCAAGCAAACTTCCGTGGGCCACACAGTTGGCCAACCCTACTATCTCATGACAAAATGTATACTGCAAGCGAAAGCAATCCAGGCCCGCTGGTGGTTGCAGGAATAGACAGGCTACACCGCTTGACCGGGCTCATAAAATTTGCAAAAAAATAGCATTGAAGAGATTAAAGGAAACCCAATACAGAAAACGAAGTTCACACCAACTAGGCGGTACCCGCAAATGGGACAAAGTAGCGAAAGAGGGTGCCCAGTTGTGTAGATTCATCAGATTTGGCACCAAGTCTGACAGGAACCCAATGGCTGAAAGATGGGTATTGGAAGAAGGGGGCGGAGATATTCAGTAAACATCCAGCAAGATTGATTGATTGGAAATGGCAGGCAAGCAGGGGACTCTCAGAAAGAGGAAATGTTGCATTTTCTTACACCTTTCTCAACAGCAACGTTTGCTTCTCCCTCTGCATTTCATTTAACAAGAACGAAGCAAACACAGGGTTCAAGAAATGCTCTGAAGCAGCAGCCGCGGGGGGTTGGGTCTGAGAGCAACAGGGTGAAGTGTGTCTTACAAACTTCAAGAATAAAAATGAGAGAAACCCACCCGTGGGCTTGGTTGGCCTGATGCAAGAATGAGGTAAGCACTACTGTTTGTGCAACGCCTGCTTCCAGCTTGATGTTGAAGTGACAGTGATTGGTGAGATCAAACATGCAACTCTAGATTCTGTGAGAGTATGAAAATCAAACATATAACTCTAGATTCGATGTGAATCGGAGTGAGCGAGGGAATGGTGGCAGTGTGCGCTATTTTAGGCAAAGTATCATGAGAATTAAGTGTACCAAATGGGATGGGGGGAACCGGGAAAGAGAGGAAGTGGAGTGAGATTTTGGGATTTTAAATGGGAAAAACTTAAGCTCCAGTGTAATTATATGTTTAAGATTTTGGGATTTTAATGGGGGAAACTTAATCTCTAAGTGTAATTATGTGTTCCAAGAGATTTTTATGCAAGTTGGTAATTTGAAATGATAAGTGTTCTTAATGCAAGTTGGTAATTTGGAATGATAGGTGTTTAGGAATAAATAAGTTAATAGTTATTATTTGAAGTTGGTAATTTGGAATGATAGGTGTTTAGGAATAAATAAGTTAATAGTTATTATTTGATAGTTATAATAGATTTGAAATCCATTTTAATAGATAATATAAAAATTATTAAAATAAATATTTTTTATATATATAAAGCTATATTTATTATATTTTTTTTTATATTAAAAAAATAATTTTTTAAGTAATATGTGAATATAATTGTAAAAGTATATATTTTGTAATATTAATTGTTAAAGCTTTTTAGATAGATGACGGGTGTTTTGTTAAGCATTTTGAATGTTAAGTTACTCATTGATCATTCCAACGTCTCAAATTGAAAATGATATATTAAACATGATGAAAATATAATCCCACCAAAGTTTAAAAAATAAATAATAAAAATTCATAAATTAATTCATCAGATAACTAAAAATAATTATTATTTTTTATATTGTTTGAAATAAACTTAAAACTACTCAATTCAATATTAATTTCTTTAACATATAATTAAAACACTTTCTACATTAAGAAAAAAAAAATTCTTTTAATTTTATTTTTTCTGTCTTAAAAAAACATAAAAATCAATTAATTACCTAATTGGGTTAGAGTTCACTGTCGATTTTTGAAGAATAAATATATTTTAATTAAATCTTACTCATTTATAATAAATTTATATTTAAAAAAAACAAACTTTTTTTAGAAAACATTTTTATTGTTAAAATAATAAAAAATTAATAAAAGATAGATAAATTCACTGCTGAGAATAAAAGTATAATTTTAAATCTCAAATCCGTCCACCATATTTTTATTAAAAAAATTATAAAAATCCTATTAACACTCCTATAAACATAAAAATAAATTAACAACCAAAACCTAAAAACATTTGACTTAATAACCCAAAACCTAAAATTATTTAACATTAACCATAATCCACCCCTTCAAAACCACCGATTTATTATTAAATTATAATAGATTCAACCACTTTTAATATATAAATAATTAATTAAATTTAGTAATTATTTACTTTTATATACTATTGTCTTTTAATGGTATATGATATTATTAATTTTATTTACTAAAATATTTTTAAAATTAAATAATAATTAATTAATTTATGTATCATATCTTACCATAAATGAATAATGATTCTTAGGTATGGATTAGTTTTAATTGCTGAGTTATTGAGGGAATAATGATTCTTATATTAAAGAATATTGTATTTAATATATAACAACATCATTTTTTAACATTTCAGTTACAACGTTGAATACGGAACAAATTGAAGTGAATTTGATTCTTTTAGATCTCGAATACAATCACTAGCGCCATCCTATAGCGCTGGCACCATTTTAAAAAAATGGCGCGCATCAAATAAACACATTAGATATTATAACCTTGACGTGAGTGTTTTTAATATAATAATATGGGCAAATAATCTAATAACTAATTATTAAGATTAAATATTATATATTGTTAGAATTTTTTTAATAATTTATATTTAAATATATTTAAATTTATTGATTTAGTTATTAATAAGAAGTGAATATAATTAATGGTGATGAGTAAGTTTGCATTCATGGTATCTAGAGATGGTTTCATAACTGAGTTATGATAGGTTTTCTCACTTATAAAGAAAAAAATGAACATAATTATTATTGATTGTTATTAGTAAATGTTGGCTAACTCATAATTGTTATTCAATGAGAATCACACCACCTAAACTGACTTATAGTGAGCAGTAAGGAAGTACATTTCACTATACCAAATACTTCTATATTTTAGATTATTATCTCATTTCTTTTATTTTAACCAAAATTAAAATTTATATTAAGTGAAAATCTATGTTTGAAGCACAATAGTTACATCAAAGTACATCATTATAGAGAAAGTGTAGACTACATTTGCGCTAGGCAACAAGAAAGTAAAAACTTTCCAAAAAAACTCTCAAATTTCTACAAACTTCAAATTCCATACTACTCAAACATCGTGAGAAAAGGTAGAAACATCATGGGCAGAGCCCATTCCTATATCCATAATCGATTCGTTTAGATTTGGGATAGGGAGTTGAGGAGAGCTAGTTGAAGTGCTTGCCAAGGAAGGTTCAAAATGGTGTTTTCTCATAACAAGTTGGAGTTCTTCCACTTTCTAACATATGGCGGTAATTTTATCCTCTAGTTTTTTTGTCATCATGTTGTGTTCAAGTAGAATTTCCATGGAAGATGTAAGACTGGAGACCAACTAATTGTGATTCAACTAAAGGGCAAGGATCTCTTCTTGCATTTTTTGTAGTTGATCCTACATAGGATCATACTGTGCCCTTGAACTACTTTCAAGCTTCATAATTGTGGGGATTTGACCAAGAGAACCCTTCTCAACTTTCTTGCAATCCAAAATTATAATAATAATAAAGCCCCCAATAACCAAGAACCTTCAAACAGATTATTAACTCATTTCCTTACATCTAAGGAGGACGAGCTTTTAGCCAATAAAAGGTAGTGTTAAGTCTTACTGCAAAACCAAAAGATAGTTCCAACCTTTAGAGTATGTGCAAGAAAGTCAATATCCTTTGTAGTCACCATTGAAGCCACCTTCAATGTGGCCATGTGCTTTCTAGTAATTTCTAGTCTTAGCCACATACATGAAACCAAATATCATCCTCAATAGTGATATAACCTCTTTTCTAGAGAAATTATTGTTGAAAATAGCAACAAGAAATGATAAAAATAGAATCCAGAATATTCCAATTTTAATTTGTCCTTGAATTAAAATTTGAATTTAGTCTCACCAATTGCTTGAAAAATAATTAATTAATTCATCTTGAGTTAATTAGTTGGAGAAAGGTATTTTTTTCCCCTCTCGCGCTCCTGCTCTGCGCTCGCAGCGCAACCCTAGCCTGCCCGCGCCTGTGCTTTCTCCCTCATGGCGTCTGGAGGTGGCCCTGAGGCCCCTCCTCCTCTTCCTCCGGAAGTCGCGGCCTTCAAGGCCCTAGTAACAGCCTCAGGCAAGCGTTCCGTTTCAGGCCCGCAGCAGAAATTCGTGAAGAAACTGGACAGTATCCCCAAGGTCGCTCTCCCTGAAGAAGAAATATGTAGATCAGCTTTGAATCTCGCTGAGAATGGCTTGATCGGTCAGTTCACCGGGCTGTGGCCGTCCCCGAGAGCTGTTGAAGAATGGGTCAAAAGGAACTAGCTCCCTCTGGTCAGCAAAGGAATCAAGATTTATTTTGTGGGCAAAGGGTTCTTCGTTTTTTTGTTCGACAAACCAGAAGATAGAGGCCTGATCTTCAGAAACGGGCCATACTTCATGGGGCCTCAAGGACTTTACTTGAACAAATGGTCAACTGACTTCGATCCAGCGCAAGATGTGCCTAGGGCGGTTCCGGTCTGGGTGCGCCTCCCGCATCTTCCCTTGCACTGCTGGAACCAAGGCTCCTTGCAATCAATTGGAAACGCTCTGGGAAAATACATCGATCAAGCCCCAAGGAAGGATCAGTATTCCTGCGCCCGGATCTGTGTGGAGGTCGACTTGGAAATCGGATTACCTGAAGCGATCCAGCTAACGGTGGCAAACTGGTCTCATATCCAAGAGCTTGATTATGAACAGTTGCCCTTTAAATGCTGTTTTTGCCATGAGTATGGACATTTTGCCAGATATTGCAAAAAAAGAAGTGAGGAGACAACAGAAAAGGAAAAAGAAGACCAATGGAAACAGGCAAAGAAGACATCAGCAAACAAGCAGAGTAACAAAAGCAAGGCTAAAGGGTCCGAGAGCAAAGTTGACAACGGAAGCACAAGTAACCATAACGCTGGAAGCAGCGAACCAAAGGCCAATGAGGGAGATAAAAACCCTTTTGAAACCCTCGCGCCTCCCCCAGATCCCCCGGAAGCAGAGGAAGAAGAACCACTACAGCCTGCTACTATGGAAGCCCTAGATCCAGGCAATACTCAAAGCACCTACACAAGCAAAATATCTTCGCCATCATATGTAGAGATAATAAAAAAAAAAGAAAAACCCAATAGAGAATATTGGGTCATCAGATGACGAATCTCATGAAAAGGCAACAAAAAGGGCCGGACGAAGAACAAACAAAGAAACCAGAGAAGAGGAGTCTGAAAAACAAAAAACTCTTGGCAGTCAAGCAACAATCGAAATGACCCTAGGGAGAACTGTCAGGCCAAGGACCTCCAAAGGAGGAGGGCCCACCCCTTCAAGCGGTAAATGATGCAGATGATCTCTTGGAACTGCAGGGGTCTGGGTAATCCTAATAAGGCAGAAGCAATCAAAGACTTACTGAAGATAGAGACCGCGGACATCCTTATGCTCCAAGAGACCAAAGTAGAAGGGGAAGCCCTTCTAAACACCAGCATCAACAAATGGAAATTTGACTCAGGAAAGGCCGTCAGTGCAAGGGGAACAGCTGGAGGTCTAGGCACTTTTTGGACAAAAAGCTTTTCCTTAGAACGATTTTTAGCAACTCAACATTGGATCTTCACAGAGTTGCGCCACACTGTAAGTAATCTCTCCCTCGCCCTGTTTAACTTATATGTTCCAGTTCATTATGAAGAGAAGAAAGAATGCTGGAGGTCGCTTTCAGAGTTTTTAGAGCAAAACAGTCCTTCAAATCTGGTCTTAGGGGGGGACCTGAATATAATTTTAGATCTAAAAGAAAAGAAAGGAGGGATTCAGTCCAAAGACCCTTTCAGCAGAATAGTGGGCAGTTTGATCCAGCGCTGGGACTTGGTGGACCTCAAACCAGTCAAAGGTAAATTCACCTGGACAAATAATAGAACTGGAGATAACCATATAGCAGCCAGATTGGACAGGTTCCTCATCAACAGCTCTTTAATGATGGACAACAGAATTGTTTTCTCAAAAATCCTTCCTAAACTCACTTCGGATCATAAACCAATTCTCTTTTGCCTAAAGGAAGAAGAAGATTTAGGCCCCCTGCCATTCCGCTTCAGCCCTCTCTGGGCAGGCAAGGACGGGTTCATGGATACAGTTCAAGCAGCATGGCGAATGGACGTCAATGGCTCCCCAAGTTTTGTGTGGGAACAGAAATTGAAGAATGTTAAATCAGCTCTCAAAGTATGGATAAAGAAATCCATACAATCCCCCAACAGGCAGCGGAAGGAGGCGATCTCTCAATTGGAAGGTATTCAATTCGAAATGGAGAACACGTTCCCTTCGGCCTCAGAGCTCGCCCAAGAAAAATCGGCTCAAAAGAATGTGTACTGCTCCTTCAGGAAGGAAGAGGAGTACTGGCGATTAAAGTCCCGAAGTTTGTGGCTTAAATCCGGGGATAGAAACACCTCATACTTTCATAAACAATGCAGGGCCCGTCTCTCGCGCAACCACATTGCCGAAATAACCAGCTCCAGCGGTCAGGTCTTCAAAGGTTTCGCTCAAATTCAAGAGGCAGCGACAAACCACTTTAGGAATCTCCTCAGCGCAGAGAGAAATGGTGAGGAGGAGGACGAAACGGATTTTCTTTCGGTCATCCCCAGCCTAGTTAGTGAGGAAGACAATGCCTCATTGACGAGTCCAGCAACGGAAGAAGAGATCACCAACATCGTTTGGTCGATGGACCCCGACAAAGCCCCAGGCCCCGACGGGTTCTCAATTCATTTTTACAGGATCTGTTGGGAAACCATCAAATTTGACCTCTTCAGAATGATAAGAGGAGTACTGAAAAAGGCAAAAATGGGAGGAGGCACAAAATCTACATTTCTAGCTCTAATTCCCAAGGAAACTAATCCAAGATCGTTTGACAGGTATAGGCCGATCTCCCTGTGCAACTCATCATACAAGATCGTGGCCAAATTGCTGGCTAACAGGATCAAGCCTCTCCTTCAAAATCTTATCTCCCCAGCACAAGGAGGATTTGTAAAAGGCAGACAAATTCTCGACAATGTCATTCAAATTCAAGAGGCCCTCCACTCCAGCTATGCTCGGAAAGAACAAGGTATGATAATTAAATTAGATATGAGTAATGCTTTTGACCGTGTTAATCGATCCTTTTTGTTCAGGGTCCTTGAAGCCTTCGGGTTTTGCCAAGATTTTATAAATATCATCAAAGCCTGCATAGACAATGTTTGGATTGCACCATTGGTGAATGGGAGACCAACAGAATTCTTCTCTGCCACCAGGGGTTTGAGGCAAGGCTGCCCCTTGTCCCCCTTTCTATACATTCTGATGGCGGATTCATTAAGCAGAAAATTATCTCAGGAGCAACATCGTGGCTCCATCCCTGGGATTAGAATTGTGCAAGATACACCTTCAGTGAACCATGCGCTTTTTGCCGATGATGCTCTCTTACTTGGTGGCGCCTCCCTGAGAATGGCTAAAGCTTTCAAGTCAACCCTCCAAAAATTCTGCAATGCCACTGGTGCCCTTATCAGTGAAAGGAAGAGCGCAGTCTATGCTTGGAACTCCGATCAGCAAACCATCGATAGGATAGCTAGCGAACTGGGCTTCAAAGGATATGCTGAATGGGATAAAATTAAATACCTGGGTCTTCCGTTGACGATGGGATCCAACCGGAACAATCTGTGGGAGGAGGTAATCTCCAAGTTTAACAAGAAGATAGCTGCATGGGGCGGAGTCTGGCTCTCCTCTGGAGGAAAGCTCACCCTCATCCGGTCGGTTCTTTCCGCGCTGCCCACCTTTCAAGAGTCTCTGCTACTGGCTCCAAGGCAAATAGCAGACCAAATCTCTTGCCTTATCCGGAACTTTCTGTGGAGCGGAGGTAAGGGGAACAACAATCGATTTCACCTTGTCAATTGGGAGTTGGTGAAGCGTCCAATCAAGGAGGGCGGCCTACAAATTAGAGACCCTCTCCAAGCTAATTTAGCGATGGGTTGTAAGATCCTGTGGCAGATAACCTCTGAGCCTTTGCATCCAACTAGTCAGATTTTTATTCACAAATATCTAAGGAACAGACCGATCACCACCTTCAACCCAGCCCCTTCTCCTAAAGGTACTTTGGCGTGGAGACTCTGTTGTAGAGGGCTAGATTTCTTTAGAATGCATTTGTACAAAGTACCCGGCAATGGCAAAACGACTTGGCTGTGGAAAGACCGAATCATGGGTCATCCCCCCCTCTCAGAGAAAAATGAAATTGCAGGAATAAGAGCATGGTTAAGAGCAAGAAGGATCAGAAAAATTGAGGACATAGTGGAATGGGACGAAGACGGCAATTGGAAGTGTTGGAATCTGCCCAACATTCCTGAGCAATTTATCGAGCAGCTAAACTTACTCTTAGTTGAAATTGCAGACTTCGCCCCTGTCCATAAGAAGGAGGAAGACTCTTGGGGCTGGGGACAAACAGGGGTCTACTCAGCTAAACAAGGGTATTTACAAATGCAAGGTAAAAAAGACTCAGTACACCCGGAAGGAGTGTGGAAGCAGATATGGGAGTGCTTCAGTATCCCGAAGATTAACTTCTTCTTCTGGACCTTGTTTCATAACAAAATTCTCACTGGCGAGAACCTTTGCAAACGGAACATCGCTGGTCCACATCGATGTGCGTTTTGTAAAAAAGCTCAGGAAACCTCAGCTCATATATTTCTTGAATGTGAGTTCGCTCAGAAGACTTGGACAAGTTTCTTAGCTGGTCTGAACGTTAGTTCTCCAGCGAACTGTTCAATCATAGAAATGTTCTTGACCTGGAAAGCTAGATATCCCGATCGCATTGCCGCCAAGTCCCTCTGGTCCAAGGTGTGGGTTGCAGCCCCGAAGTATGTATGCTGGAAGGTGTGGCTCTCCCGGAATGAAATTATCTTTAACCAAACAGAAACATCAGCCGAAAAGGTAGCAGAAAAAGCCAAGAATCTTCTAATAGAGACACTGAGACAGTCCAGCGCAAAAGACAATACCTTAAGAGACGAAGAAAGGGCATGGCTGGGCGACTTCACTCCCATAATGAGTCCTTCTTCTGTCTCTCGGCCTCCCCTCAAGGAAAATTGGCAGATCCGTGACAATGCAGAAGGCTTCCAGAAGTGGTGGAAACTACAAGGTAAATGCACTATATTTTTTTACGGAGCCTCAAAAGGCAATCCAGGCAGATCAGGGGCGGGGGGGATCATTTACTTTCCGAATGGAAGCAAAGAGTGTTTCAGTTGGGGCCTCGGAATAAAAACTAACAATCAGGCAGAAGTCCTTAGCCTCTTGAAAGCCTGTCAACTCGCCAGGGGAAAAGAATCTAAGGAGATAGCAGTGTTCGGGGATTCAGAACTGCTGATCAAAGCCTTAAGGAATAACAAAAGGCTTAATGATCCTATTCTGAACAAACAGATTCTAAGAGTGACCAGACTCTTGAAGGAATTCCCTTCAGTCCAAATCTTCCATATTCTCAGAGAATTGAACTCAGAAGATGATACTTTGGCAAACATCGGATGCAACCTGGAAAAAGGCATGATAAGCATAAACTCAGGTGAGGCGAATTTGGTTGTCATCCCCTAATCAGATTTGCGAGTTCGGAGAATTTCTGCCTCTGTAGTGAAAAGAGTAGGAGGTTTCCAGCTCTTCGATTTTATTCCCTTCTTGCAAGAATCAGTCCTCAGTCTTTCCCTCCTTGCATCAATACAGGGGAGGCATTGTTATTATTTCAGGTCCTGAAAACAGAGGTCAGTCTGCTAAGAATGAACCCACATTGCTGAAAAATCAACCCTCATTCGCTTGATGGGATGCCGGACCCTGGGATCATGCAGTTTGGCACGATTGTGTAACAAAGAAGTGGCTAGTTCGTGAGAGGAAATGGAAATTGTTATTGGTTGACAGTAATAGGTTGTAGCACAAATATGGTGACAATTTGACAAAGATGATGACATCAATCCAAAGGAGTTGATAACAGAATAAAGGGGCGGTCTTCCACGCAAAAAAGAGTTATTGACATCATATAAGGGAGATAGAAAAGCATCAACGGATGTATACACAGTTGATTAATAAGTTCCTCAATTGACATCGGGCTTGCTTTCCTTGTGCTTGCTATGAGAGTGTGGTCGTATTACGCTGAGGTCGCGAGAAATGCTGAGAAGTGGCAGATTCCATCCAGCTGCAGTACATATTCTTCAAGCCCGAGTTGTATATGTGCAAATCCGAGTCTTTGAAATTCTTCCTTTTGGCAAAGAAACAGGGGTGGCGATATCAAATCACAGGTCCAGGAACAAGAAGAGAGGCGTGTTGTTTGTTATGGAATTGAAATCCTCAATGCATTCCCAATGTTAAAATAACCTGCTCTCAGCTTGTTCAAGCTCGAAGGGATGGCAGTTGTATTCACATTCTCCCATAGATTATTCTCAGCAGCAGAATTCGCCGAGAACAGAACAACACTTGTAAACCTGCTTTGACCTCGGTCATACATGAATAAAAATATCCGTTTTGGTTAAAAAAAAAAAAATTAGTTGGAGAAGTTCAAGTTAGAAGTCTTTCTGAAGTCATGCAACAGTTATCCCTTAAATTAAGGAGATTATCCCTTAATTAAGGAGATAAGATTGAGTTATATTTGAGTTCTAATTATTAGCTTAGTTTAATGAGTTAAGTCTAGTTAGATTAGTTCCAAACTGTTTGAGGAACTAATTGTGAGTTATCAATCAGTTGATGCATGCATGCACTCAACCAGTGTACTCCAGATAACTGAAGATTCCCTGATCAGAAACGCATGCATGTATGTTCTGAGAAAGACCAAGTTGAGCTAAATTTCAAGGACAGTGTACTATCAGTTGAATGTGCTTTCCTATAAAGGAAATTCATCCATGCAGTCAAGGGAAGGCTCCTTGAGGATTGCGCAGTTCTAACAGTGTGTTAGAGCAGTGTGTGAGAGCAGTGTTACACTAGGTGAAGGAGATCATCCCAGAATTTGCAGAATTTCTACAATTATACCAATATCTTTCTGGAGAGAAAATAAAAATCCAAGCAATAATCATATTATTTCCAAAATTCATCTATAAATTATTTAAAGAGTTTATTTTAATTTATATAAAAATTAATCACACTTACCTTGTAATATTGGCCTATTATTTATCCCAATGAGTTGGTTTGAGTGATTGAGTGCTTTAATTACAAATATGAGGTCTTGGGGTAAGTCCTTAGGTAGGTTGTCTTTATGGATATTATTAGACCTCACTTGATGTCCCCACTATGTTAGTTTGTCAAAAACACCAATCAACTAGCTTAGTCTAGGTATCATCCTCAAAATGAGGAGAAGTGCTCAAATGGCTTGTCTAGCATGTGTATCTTCTCAAACACACAAAACAATAAAACAAAACAAAAACCAAAGAAAGAAACAAAACAAAACAAAAAAAAACAAAACATTAGATTCTTAGATTCTTATTTAGGGTGAGTAAATTTTGTGCTTTTAGTGTGAAGCATGAAGTACAATTAATGTTTTGACACAAATGTATTTTAGTGTTTTCAATAAAAAGGTTATTTATATATGTAGTTTTATAATATTAATTATGTTGTTAGTTTCATGGGTTAGCTTGAGTAGTTAAATGCTTTGAGTTTATATATTGATGTTTGAAGGTCAATTCCTCATGTTATTGTCCTTTATGCATGTGTCACTTGATGTCTCTATTGAGTTATGCGTTGTATTCCTTGTTGTGAGTTCATTGGTTACAATACATGAATTGCAAGAGAGTGTCTAGTGATTTCTTCACAAGGCTTTCTTTGAAATACAAGAGAGAGAGAGAGAAACATTCTAGTATTTTTCTTATTTCGGCTTACCATCAATAGAATCTAACGAAGCAATCTTTGCTAAAATTGCAATTTTGGCTTTGATGGCATTGTTGCTTTTAATATATCAATGGACTCAACACTTTCAAATACCCCCACTATGTTTGGATTGTGCAACGATAATATCTAAAATTTATATCTAAAATTTAAGATTCCATAAATCCAAATTGACTCCTACCAAATTTCAAGAAGAAATGTCAATTTCCCCTCTCATTATTCCTAGTGTGATAATAATAATAGCTAAAAAAACATATTTTATTATTACCATGCTACATCTGTCTTAACCCAAGATATATCAAGTATTGTGAGGGATCAAATATCTCAAGGTGCAAATCTCTTTTTTGAGTGCAAATCTTGAGGAAAGGTTTGTAGCCTAAGAGATTTGATCCCTCTCAATGCTAGATCGAAAGTTAAAATGGATCTAGGCTAGTTTATATTAAATTATAGGTCATTATAATGCTCTTTCAATGTTGAAAAAGTAATATTTGTTTTCTTTTATTTTTTTAAACCAGCGTAGATTCATCTTAATCAAATCTCTTCATTAAGGTGCAAACCTACTTTAGATTGAAAAGAGATTTGATCTCTCTTGACGCATGGTAGATCCGGAGTTAAGATGAATCTAAGTGGGTTTAATTATTATCCTTTAAATAGGTCACATTAGCGAAGAATACCATGGGAAAAAACGATGCTTTAAGAATAGTATGGTAAAAAAACCATGGGTAGAAGAATACCATGGGCTAGAGAATTATATATTTTATATTTTATTTTATTTTATTTGTTTTTGTTTTATTTTGACTAAGACAAAATGTTAAACATTACAATATCTTCCCCATACTGGGTTAGAGAGCCTCCACACAACTACAACTTTATAATAAATATATTGTAATATTGTAATACTTTATTCTTGACATTTCATTTATTATTTCTAATTATAATTATCATCGTAACTAGAATACTTATAGCAGTAAAGGAGATTTTATTTTTTCATTTTTTATACACAACCTCAAATCTTTCAACATTTTCATTGTTCTCTTTTGTGTGACTATAAAATTACAAGTTGCTATAATGTTTTTTCAATTTTCCACGGTTAATATTTGTTTTCTTTTATTTTTCTTAAATTATAACTATGTAATAAATAAATTATAACTTTATAGTACTTTATTTGTAAATTGTGTTTGCTACTTTTAGTTGTAGTAAATAATTGTTTTCTTTTATTTTTCTTAAATTATAACTATGTAATAAATAAATTATAACTTTATAGTACTTTATTTGTAAATTGTGTTTGCTACTTTTAGTTGTAGTAAATAAAATGTCCACACGAGTAAAAGAGATTTTAACTTTTCATTTTCTATCTACTTAACCTCAAATCCCACAATTATAAAAAATAAGTTATTGTAGACGTTTTTTTTTTAAGAATAATAAGAATTCAACCTTTCCATTGTTCTTTTTTGTGTGACTAATTATTAAAAGAAAAAACATTGGCCTAGGAATGATATCTATCAATATTTTAGCATAATTAGTTTATTATGTTTGAATATCCCTTGTCCTACAATGCATAAGCTAGAAAGAAACTCTAAAATAATAAGCTAGAAAGAAACTCTAAAATAATTAGGGTAGCTATTGTAGGTATAAGATAAGTACTCAAAGGGATAGGGTTATTCAACCACTTTCACATTTGTATGGAAGACAACAATACATAACCAAGAAATAAACTCAAAAAGAGTTAAAGAGTTAATGTGTGTAATGTAGATGTATGATACATATTTGGAAGTATTGTAGCATTCAAACACGTGAATGTGTGTATGTAGAGAGAGAGAGAGACTTTATTCCTCTACACTCAATAGCTTTCCATTTCCTGATCTCAATTCAATGATCCCCAAGCTCTGTTTGAAGGAATTCTATGTCACCAAAAATGGAAAAATCTTCTTCATAGGATAATGCACTAACAAATGAACTAATATATTTGTAGATGGGGTTTCTACTTGTATTTTATTATTTTTATTTTTTAATTGAACAAACTTTAATTTTTAATAGTATTTTCTAATAAATGTTATCTAATGCTATGTGGGACAATATATCCCCCTATTGCCCTAAAGCAACCCTCGATGCAATTAATATTATGATATATATAAGATATATAATATAGTATATTATACCTATATATATTATATATAATAAGGTGCTAGAGAAGGAAATGAGATTTTACAACCGTAAAAGTAATTTAAAAACCACAAGTTAGGCATATGTTGAAAGGTGCTCCTTGAACATGCACTTAAGAAACCACAATGCACTACATCTTAGCAACCAAACAAATATACTCAAAAACAAAGATGAAGGGAGGGTTGACCAACCTCTTTTAATAACAGACCACCTTGTTACGCTAAGGATCATTGTGGAGGAATGTCGTAATGATAAATCCAATTTATTTTGCTGCTTTGTAGACTTTAGAAAGGCTTTCGACACGGTTCCTAGATATAACCTTTGGAAGAGGTTAGAAGAGCTAAAGGTTCCTCTTGAGTTAAGAGCTGCTGCTATAAGGCTTTACGAGAATGTAACTGCCAAGCTAAAGAACAATGAGGGGTGGTCAAAAGATATTAAGTGTAACATCGGAGTTAAACAAGGTTTCCCCCTCTCCCCTACTCTATTTGGCATTTACATCGATAATCTCGAAGGTTATTTAGAAGAAGCAGGATGTGGTGGCACAATCTTAGCTGGGATAGTCATTATCCTTCTTCTCTATGC
>APFE030475376.1:67903-91324 GCA_000404065.3 Pinus taeda | reverse complement strand
TTGCAAAACATAAATAACATTAAAGATATTGTTACTTCTAAGTTCAAAGAGAAATTATGGTGTGAGAAAGATTTAGCGTCTAAAAGAAAATTAAGCTATTATAAGAAGGTCATCAATCCCACCCTTGAAGATCAAAAGTATCTCTCTATTCTAACTAGCTCAAAAAAGAAAATTAATATAGCAAAGATTAGAACGAATTCTCATGAGCTCCATAGTGAAATTGGCCGTTGGACAGTTCCTAAAACGCCATGGATAGAAAGGATCTACCATATTTGTGAGAATAGGAGCATCGAGGATGAAAACCACTTCCTCTTAGAGTGCCCTGCATACAACCACATTAGATCTCAATTTCACAACCTTTGCTACAATACTGACCTTCCTAGCCTTTTACAATGCCAAAATTATAGTGAACTCGGGAGGCTTCTCTCCAAGCTTTTTGAGCATAGGAATAAAATCTTAAATCAAAATAAATTAATTTGTCTTTTTAGGTCCGATAGATCATTATTTGGTCTCAGCGGACGTTAACCATCATCATCATCATCATCATCATCATATGATTTAGGAACATCTTGGCCAAACATCAAATTAATATATGAGACCCTCTTGTTTGTGAGACAAGGGATCCCCTCCACACAACAATTTGACTCCTTACTCTAAAAATTTGTATTGTACACACCCTACCACACACACACACACACCCCTCAAAATACTAATTTCTAACCTCCAATGAAGAAACACATGCTTTTTACCATTTGGGCGACTCATTGCATTACTTTCAAGTATTTATACAGTGTCAAGATGGTTAAGGTGGTTTCAACCATCACTTAACCATCCACGGGTTAAGTATACATTGGAAATTTAGTTATTTTTACCCTTATTGCACTAAGATGTTGTGGATCTATATCCCATTATGATAAAGATGTTGTCACATGAGTAATGCTTACACCATCACATGTTGGAGTTAAACTAAATAAAATACTTACAAATAATAATAATAATACTATATCCTGGTGAAATTATATAATATATATATTATATATATATATATATATAATATATATAGAATATATATATATATATATATATATATGAATTGAAGTTAAAAATATCTCTCTGTTTATGAAAGAGATAGATTCAATATGTACACTTATGTAAGAACTAAGTTGTCCATAAACTATAGTGGATATTCCATTGGACAGTTCATCACAACATATATGATAAAATTATACTTAAAAATTTAAAGTCTATACTATAAGGGTTATTTTTTCCTTAGATTTCTAGATTTGCTAATTATTGTGTTATGCTTATGCATGCAATAGATAAGATATGGAAAATAGCTGAGAATGACAAAATAAAACTCATGAACCACAATGAATGCAAGATATGATATAGGAAATCCTTACGAGATAAAACCCAACCGGAAGGTGAGGTTGTTTTGCTCTCTTTCTTTGAATGGAAATGGATGCAAGTACAAAGGAGTGAGATATGTGGCCCATGGACTACTACAATACACATACCCTCTATGTTTTCTCTCTCTCTATCCACTCTTAGCTAGTATGCCCATCTATGGAACAAAATGCATTCAAATAGAAGTGAACCCTTTTTCCTCATAGTGGCATAGTTGTAACACAATCCAATAGCTTACTAGTGGTTAAATTTCAATCCTTCAACTCTTAACTATAGACAATATTAACTTTTTATGTATTCTTCATCACAATCATGTGTCTAGCCCCTTTTCCATCAATAATGTGGGCTAACATGGCATCCTCTTGAATCATGGTGGTCAAAATAAGAAGGTCAACTTTTGAGTGGCATAAATTTTGCATGCAACTTCGTTTGAGGTTTTTCTTATGTTGTTGGAAAGGTATCTGAGTGTAGGATAGTGATGACGTGTTGTGCTACAACAACAAATTTTTACCCCCAAAAAATGTTGTTTAATGCCTCAAACTACTTCTAGAAGGTTTCAAACCCTAATTCTCTAAACTGGGACTCGTTGGTAAAAATACTCCTGTGATTGAGTCCTCCAATTTTTCCACTCTAAAAGTGCCAAGATGGATGAGAAATAATATAATTATCCTATCTAGATCATACATACCCATTTTGGGAGGCTTTTAGTCACAATATGATTTTATGAAATGAGGTGAGGAAATTTTTCCACTACCTTCTCCTTAGAGTGTCATTTAGTCTTGCTTGGAAGGTGTCTACTCAACCCAATCTACCAAAGCATGCTACCCCCGTCTTGTACTTTTGTGCCTCTTCTATAAAATTGCATCCTCTGTCAACTCTCCCTAAGTATCTGGTGTTGAATCTTGTACATAATTTAGGACCCGTTCCTCTTCCTAATCCAACATGGAAGGAAAATAGAGTTTCATTTTTTTTTACATTCACCATTGAGCAAATATGCATGTATAGGAGATTAAATCTATAGGCATTCACTTCAACCTTTTCTAGTATCTCAAAGGGACCATATCATAGAACCTTGCTTTTCTTACCAAGACCTTATAGTCTCTCCTTATTCTGTTGTAGCCACATTGTGTCTCCCACTTTGAATAACTTCTTTGTTTTGTTTTGATCATGCCTGGCCTTGTACTTTCCATTTGATTTCTACAACATATCTTGTATATATAGATGGATCTTCCTAATCTTCTCAACAATTTTTTCTACCCTTAAGGCACCCCTGTAAGATATTCCCTCACTCTTCCTTGTTGTTTATGTGTAATATCCAAAGGTGAAAATGGAAAATATCCAAAACAAGTTTCAGATGGGGACTTACCAATATAAATGTGGATTTATCTATTATAAGAGTGTTATATGTATACAAGATTTTCATCCCAAGTCCTTGGATGCTTCTGATTGTAACCCCTGAAAAGTTGCACCAAATTCATGTTGACTACTTATGTTTTCCCATCTATCTGTGGATGGAATATTATAAACCTCTTCAACTTCATGTCCATCTCCCTCCATAATTTAGCCCAAATTGCACTAATAAATCTTGTTTCTCTATCTGAATCTTGATATCTCAAAGTGCATCGAGACCTTTCCAAAGAACAAGTTTGTTGCTTCTTGCCCATTGATGGTCAAATTATAAGACATTTGAACACACACCTTGCTAAACCTATCAAATACCATGAATAGCTAGTCATGTCCCTTCCTAATTGTTGGTAAACCTCCTACAAAGTCCATGGAAGATATTTCCCAAGGAAAAGTGGGTACACGAAAGGGATGGTATAGACCCTGCTTCCTATTATTAGGCTTGTTGGTACAACAAATCATGCATTGTCTTATGAATAGAACTACCTCTTCTTGCATACTAGGAAAGTACACATACCTCCACAAGTTGTCCATTATCTTCCCTACACTAATGTTTCCTGCAAACTTAAAGGTGTGAGCCTCTCGAATTAGTTGTAGTCACTCACCTTTAGGAACACATGACTTATCCAACCTATAGAGTAACATGTTTTGGAGATGGTAGTCAAGTGTGATGCCACCATCATGCACATGACTCTAGTTTTGAAAATTTTGAAAGACCTCCTTGAAGTCCTCGTCCTCTATATGCACTTCTTTGTATGCATCATGGGTGAAAGGTTCCATGTGCATTAGAGTACCCAAAACTCTAATATTTGATGTGGGTGTCCTGGAAAGCATGTCGACCAACTTATTTATGTTTCCCTTCTTATACTTGATCACCACATGAATCTATTATAGAAACTCCATCCACTTGTAATGTCTGGTTTGATGTAGATTTGGGCCTGCAAGTGTTGTAGTGATTGGTGATCTATGTGGATTATTGTCTCTTTTCTCGTCAGCTAGCATTTCCACTTCTTCACAACTTGCACCATGGCATAGAGTTCCTTATTATAGGCAGGGTATTTGAGAATTTCCCCATTAAATTCTTCAAAATGGTAGAATACTAGCCTTCCTCCATGCATCAATACTTCTCAATAACACACCCACTCACATTTGTCTCCACTTTGAAGGGTTGTTGCAATGCCAGAATTGGTGCTTGACTAACCTTCTTCTTTAATTCTTTAAAGGTGCTCTACTAACCCTTTCACCACTGGAAACTCTTGCAACTTGTTGTTAGTGTTGGAAATACTGAGAGAGGGGGTGAATTAGTATTTCATAAATTTCAACAATATAAATATCACAAAGAATTAACAAAACACATCAAATCAAAGATACACAAGATTTATGTTAAAGATTTATTTATATATTGAAAGGAAGCTACAACTTTATTTATTTACCAGCCACTCTTGGAAGGAGCTACAACCCTTAGTTTACCAACATCCATTGGAACAACTCGACAACCTATTGAAGGAAGCTACAACTTCCTTACCTAGCACCACCCTGCCACCCTTAACAATAAAATATAAAACTAAAATTGTGGGCTCTTGTACTAGGGATAGTGACCCAATTACTACAACACTGAACAAACTCAACAATTATACAATCTTGTCATTTTTCTCTTACTCAACCAATGTTGTTCATCAACTAATGTCTTACTACATCATCATCATCATCACACTTACACTCATTCAAATTCACATCCTCAAGTTGCTTTCTCAAACAAAATTCAATGTGCCTTTGGTCTGCCCTATAATCATCTTCTAACTGGCTCCTAACTTGTGTTTGGTATGCTTCAAACATGCAAGAGGTCATCTTCAAATTCCATTGTCCATGCTCAGCCAAGTACTCCTTTTCTCACTTGTCTCTCAACAATCTTCTTTAGCAAGGCCACAACTCTTTAACTTGACTCTTTTCAATCTTATATTATTTCCTTTAATTCAACCTTTGTGGTCTACAATAATAGTGAATTTATCTTGCAACAAGGCTAATAAACCTATAAACATAACGTCTTCTTAAAAAATGTTTACATTAGAGAGATTGGATATGAGAATTTTCTCCAACAAGAAGCATGGTATCAGAACCACAAAATAACCTCAGAGAAGTACAAGTTATAACAACGAACTTTATCTCAAAATGTATCTCAAATTTAGCCTCAAGTAGTTCTTCCTCTGCAGCTATATCAGGCCCAAATTTGGCCTTATTGTGCCCTTCCTATGGTCTAGAACATGACCGAAATTTTGGCACCCAATATAACTCTACATGCAGCCTCCATAGGATGAAATTTTTCACCAACATATTTCTCTTTGTGGTAAAACTCAAACTTTCTTTGTGATCTGTCCAGGCCTAAATTTGGCCTTCTTCCACGGCCAAGATAAGGTTCCTTTTGTGGTTTACCACATACTATATGTGACTTAGACATGTTCCTTTCTGTGGCCTAACATAAGCTTACTGTGGACCTACAAACAAACTTCAAATGCCTCAGAAATTTCCTCAAGAAACTCAACTCTATCCCTAGTGGAAACACCATACAAAAGTAAACAATAAAGCCAATAACCCTTGAGAACTTAGCTTCTTCTTTAGATAGACAATGTTTTCCACAGCCTCAGAAGCTTAAAATCTCGTTCTTTATTAGATAGATGCCATAAATTATGATTATGAGGCTCCATGGACGGGGAATTTATATTGTTTGGAGGGAGACCTATTTTAAGGCTGACCTGAACCAAAAATTAAAGCTTTGCTCTTGAAAAGACACACCTGTTTGTTGGAGTCAACCTTCCCACAAAGCCTCTATTAGGCTCACTTGTAAAAAATAGGCTTAGGCTTCTTAAAAAAATATTTTTTTCTTCCATGATAGCTTCTTTTGAGGCTAACTTGGACACATGGAATTGGGGTAAATTTGATTACAATCTAGACCTACTTCTAAGGGAAACATTGAAGCTTAAAGACCATGGATTCTTGGGGCATGACCTGGAGACACGCCCATCCATTTGGGGCATCAACCTTCAAACTTTAATATATCTTAAACCAAGAGGACCAATGAGGTGTACCACCTATCAAATGAAATGGCACGACGAACACAAATAAATGGTGATGGTCAGGTATCCAATTTCACATCCTTTTGTACGCATATCGATAAGAAAGTGATGGCCTATTTACCCTTTGACATCAATGATAATTTCTTCCAACAATATCCCCGTTTGCCATTGATTTCAATACTCATTCTCCTCTTGTCATCATGCTCCACTTGTCATCATGCTCCCCTTGTCTGCATACTTTACTTCCATCTTCTTCCTCTCTCCCCCTTTTACATCAATGGAAAAGAGTGTCTTGCTTTTACGAGTCTACTCCTCCTAATGATATTTCTTCTCCTTTCTTGATATGTTTTCTTCTCCAAACACTAGTGGGTTCGTTTTCTTTCTTAATCAACTTAGGAGTCCACTTCATGTCACATCTACATTCTTGTGCAATATGTCCAAAGTTATGGGATTTAAAGCATTTTGTTTTGTACCTGAATGATGGAGCTAATTTTTTGTAACTTTTGTTGGAGAATCCATTAGGGTTTATGACTTGTCTACTTGTAAACATGCTTTTAGGCTTTGATGATATCCTTTGTAGTTAACCATGCTTTTAGGCTTTGATGATATCCTTTGAAATTGTTTTTCCTTGGAGGAGGTCCAATATTCTATTGCTCTTCTTGGTAAGGTATCTTCTTGATAACATTAACATAACTTCTTGGATTAGCAAATTCACATTTCTTTTGATTTTCACTTGCAATTTTGGGGACAAAGATTCTGCTTTCAATTTTTTCTTCAAATTCCTCCTTTGGGGATTTGGTGCTTGCATCTTCTTTGCATGAAGGTTAACGTGGACTTGATTTGTTGTAGGTGACAATGTCATCTATCTCTTGTAAGTTTTTCAACCTTTTATTGAGCTTGTTGACTTCAAACCTTAATGATACAATGTCTTCTTCATACTTCTTGCAATCTTCTTCCTTCTTCTTTAGATGGCATTTGGTCACTTCTTCAATTCTTCTTGCTTCTTCAAGCTGGGTATTCAAGGAGATTGTAACAACCATGGTGAAAATTCCATGTAACAAAAGTTAATAAATGCAAAAATAATAACCACGGTTGTTGGGACACTTATTCCAAGTTGAATTTTGGGCAAAACATCCTAGCGTGGGTGTTCATCGGTTTATTATGGCTAAGGAAATTGGAAAAGGTTTGGAAAGGAAAAATGGCATTTTTGGCACATTTGTTTATGAAAATAATGGAAATTAGGAGAAAAGGAAGGTGAAAGGTCACAGGTTTCATGTGAGGAGGAAAATGAAGAAAATAGAGGCCTAATTGATAAAAATGTTTCTGAGGGTCAGCTTGTAACCTTTTGCCAGTTCATTTTTGGAGCTCTCTCATTATTCTCTCTCTCTCACTCACTCTGGGACACTTAGAGTTTTCTTGGAGCATTTTGGCATTGGATCAAGAAAGGAAAAGAAGGTAAGGGGAAGCAAAGTTCAAGCAAGGAAGAGTAGTATCAAGCAGCTACAACATTAATATTTGTAGGTATGGATTTGCATGTGTATTCTCCTTGCTATATTTGGCATGCATGGTGTTGCATATGGTTCTTTTGTTGTTATGGCATGGGTTTTCCAGGTGCGACAGTGTTTTCAGCTTAGCCTTGACATTTCCAGATAGCCATGGTGTGATGGGGTTCTCATGCTTTGGTTGAGCTGGATTACCGGATGGATTCGAAGTTGAGTGAGGTGGGTCTCTAAATGATAGAACACATGGCCTAGTAACCCCCGAACCGGATTGTGGGTTGTACTAAAATCAGATTTTTTGTTGCCTCGGTGGGCCTAGGAATCCTTGCCGGTGAATGACAGGATATACAGTAAAGCCAAGAGGTGGTTTGCTCTCCGTTGGGCATAGTAATCTCAAGTTGGGATATGCGGTAAAGCTTGGAGAGTGGGTCTCGGTTTAGGGTCTAGTGATCCGGTGTGGATTGCAGTAAAGCTTGAGAGACTAGGAGACAGGAAATTCCTCACGGTGTAGGTGGAGAAATCTGGTGGCATCCATGCTTGTTTAGCCTAGTGATGGGGTGGAGATCATGGTAAATCCTATTATTACATGTTTGTTCTGTTGGTCTAGTGATCTGGGATGGATTACAGTAAAGCATGGTTTCTATTGATGAGGGTGAGGTGGTTTAGCCTCAAGATGCCCTCCTTGGTTCTTTTGGTTTGAGTCCCACATTCATGCTTGGAATATGGCACGGGGGTGAATGGATCTCATCATGTTTTTACTTATAAATGAATAGACAATGTATATATGACCTAATAGATGATAATGCAGCAAATGATATGAGGGAACAACGGTTCTTAGCGATTCTCAAATAAGTATGAGATCCCTCTACTTAAATATGTTGTTTACACCTGTAGATTACATATTTGTGATATGCTTGACAAAATTCCTGTTATGGCTAGTCAGGGTCTGGTTAAGGGCTTATTCAAGTATTTATTTTTGCATCATTGTTTCCCTGTTATCTTACTATTCTAAAGGTGTCATTCAATTCTAGGTAGTGACCTGAGCTCTGGGCCTGAAAAAATGGCTCAAATCCCGGGGGCATTGGCACAACACTGAGAAAAATAGTCCCTAGACACTTGCATGCCTTGTCATGAGAGTTTCCAGAGCCTCCTGGATGCTGACAGGCCTATAACATGAGAGTGTCCAGAGGTCGTGGTCAAAAACTTCAGTGGGACCCAAGGGTAGCCACCTGAGTGGTTGGGATGGTTCTTAGGAGTCTCGTAGCTGATGTGGAATGTCTGTATGTTGTGTTTCTGTCAATTCCACTTCCTTAAGGTGACATAGGAGGTTGAATATAATCATAGTAGCCTCTCATCACATATTTACTCAGTTGGCTGGTTACTTGGGTAGATGTGGGAGGAGGGTGTTACAGAGATAATTTATTCTTTAAGCCTACTCTCTTCTTAATCAAATTCAGTTTGTAGATTGATCAAATCCTTAGATTTTTCTTTAAGATGACTTGTCAAAATTTATTCTCTCCTTTTTTCCTCTTTTACCTTGGTCTTTAAGTGAGTAGCTTCCTTTTCAACTTGTTTTGCATAAATCTCTTCTAGCCTTTTCCAAAGATCTTTAGTTGAGGAGCATTGTCCCACCTTGTCTTTTACAAGATCTAATAAGCTTCTTAGTATGGTATCCATTTCTCTTTTATCATCTTCCTTTGAATTTTGTTTTGGTTGTATCTCCGGTAACAACTGCAAACCATATACAATCTAGGGCTCTCAAATAAGTCTCCATAGACACACTCCATAATTCATAGTTTGTTCCATCAAACGCGAGAGGTCGAAACATGACAGTTGGGTCAACTTCATCTTCATTAATGAGTTTAGTATGTTTTGACATCATTGCAACAGAGGATACCTCCTTTTCCTTTTTCCTAGAGCATTTGGAGGCTAGTCTTTTTTCCTTTCCCATATATGTTCCCGAGATTTGCCTTCCAATTGTTATACTGTGATGAAGGGAACTTTTTCCTATAGAATTTGGAGGCTATTTTTTTTCCTTTCCTATATACGTTCTTGATGTTTTCCTTCCAATTTTTATACTGTGATGAAGGAACCAACTCTGATACCAATTGTTGGAAATACTATGAGGGAGGATGAATCAATATTTCAGAAATTTCAACAATATTGTTGGAGGCTGGATTTGTTTTTGAATTTTTTATTTAAGTGTTGTGTAGGGGACCGCGTAGAGGATAGAGTAGTGTGGGAGAGAAGCAACTGGTTCACAATAGGAGAGACTAACACAAAAGGAAGGGATGCGACGAATGGAGGTTCTTCATGTAGGAGACAACAACATCCAGTAGGCGAGACATGTGCAAATGGATTTGGTAATTAGGATTTTGAGGATGATGGAAGCAAAGGAGGGATTTCATGGTAGGAGAAGTTTAATATTTTTATAGAAGGGAGGAGTTTGGTAAAGTGAGATGAGTGGGTAGGAGATATTTCTAGCATATAGTTAAAGTGGCGTGGGACAACTAGGGAAGATATTTCAGAAAATATCCCAATGATTAGCTAGCAAGGAGGATAGCTAGAAGATTGGATAAGAAAATCGAAGGAGATCGTGAAGCTACCAGGAACCAATATAAGGACATGTTCGAGACAAACTGAGAGTTGGAAAATTAGACCATGGTCATAGAAGAAGAAAGGATTGTTACAAATGTGTCTTTCTGTTACAGTAGTTCTGAGTACTAGTGTATGCATTTGTAGTTTCTTTGTAGCATAAGAGTAAAGGAAATAGTCTATGGTGGAGTCTATATGGACTTGCAATGTATTGGTCATCCTATTATACTTTGAGCAAGTAATGAATGTCTGTAAGATGAGTTAAACCCGATCTATGTTGTAGCGCCTTATGCTTCTATTTATTTTATAATGAAGTAATAGAAAGAATAATGGGCTGCCTATTTTATATTGACAAATGTGTGTGTATATTTTTGTTGTTATGGTTTGTTTGTTTATTCTTTTCTTAATGATATCTTACTAAACTAATTATATTTGAATATCTCGAATGGTCAAGCGAATCGATGGCCTCGTAATAGCTTAATATGTTAAAGCATTTTGTTGATGAATAACATGCCACTTTGGACAATGAATAAAAGAGTGACAAGGGGAAGAATATATCTCAGTCATAGTCTTAGTGACGCTTATGACCTGTGCATTAACTAGTGAGCGTAAGAGCTGATGAAGTCTTCTGTGATGTGTAGTCTCAGGATGGATGTTATGTGCATGTCTGAAAAATTCTCGAGTCTTGCATTATAAGTCGAGGCTCTAGTGTTTTAAGGTTTTGTTGATGGTGTTGGATACCGCAAACATACAGGGGGTCTCTCCGATGTGAAGTCCCAATTAGACATCACACTGTTTGGAGTAGGAGCCCTATCCAGAGTATTGGCCTTGCCACCATAACACAAAGATTTGTCCTGGTTCCAATGGATAACATAAGATATTATATATGTAAACCTTAAATAAGCAATTAAGTTGACATTGTGAAGCACCAATTGTAAGATGTAAAAGGAAACCTTCACGAGGGGAGATGAGAAGTGAGTCTCTAAGAGGAAAGTAATAGTACTATCTTAGAGGAGGCACATGAGAGCATGGAAATATTCGTTGGCGAAATAGTTCACACAACGATATTAAAGTGATTACAACACACACTCAACAAGATGAGTATTGAAGCCATTGAAATAGTTCAATTTCTCCGGTACATATGAAAACAACATATACTATAAGCATCCCATGAATAGTCCTAAAACATTTGTGATACATGCATGAAAATGTGTTGTCTCATAGATCTTCAATTATAAGGTGAAAGATCCAAGTACATAAATAAAAATGGTGAACACTAGTTCTAATAGTGGAACATTAAGTCACTCCTTGATTCCCCAAATAATAACTTTTCTCTCCTGTGCCAAGTAGAGAAGCGAAGACTAGCTTTCCAAAGCTTAAGCCTCCAAAAGCCCCCTTGCTTGAGTTATGAGGCTTATTTTATAATAAGGGGAATGACCTTTCATATCCCCATTACTCTTGAATCATCCTCATGTCTATTGGACTTCTAATGTGTCCTTTGGACTTCTACACAACTCGTGAACTTCCAATGTCTTTTGGACTTCTCTATATGACTTTTGGACTTCTCCTAAAGACAAATTGTCCATATAATACTAAGTGACTTTCCACATTCCACATATGACTCTTAGACTTCCACACATTACATTTTTTTCTTTTATAATGATTACAATACTACATCATGACTTCCACATCATCATAAGATGAGACTTGACATGTCACTATCTTTGATGACTGGGACAGATAGTGACCAATGACATGGAATTTCTCCAGTGGTGACATGGCTGCCACTCTATCTTTTCTCTTTGTTTGTCTTCTGATCATGGCACTTTCACCCTCCAAAGGGTCTTCAATATTGGATTCTTTGGGGTGATTTGATCATCAAGTTTCAAGTGTGTTCTTGGTTCTTTTCATGCTACCTTTGATTATCCCTCTTTGTCTGATCTTCCTCGTGTGTGCTTTACATGAGGTCCTTAGAATACCTACTTTTGCAATCATCCATGATGAGCAAATATTAGCCTAAAAAACTCCTAATCTACCATGTTTTATACATACCTTTTTGGTGCACTCAAAAGGTCAAAGTTGTTTCTAAGTGCATGGGCACACTTTGAAAGGTTGAAGGGATGAAGGGGAAAGGATTCATGGCTTTGGCATGCACTCATGTGCTAAGAGAGGGAGAAAATCAAGGTAGGGAACATGGCTCAAGTTCGAAGGATAGAGAGAAAGTCTTTGAGCTTCCCAAGTGTGTTGCGTGCTCAAGGGGGAGAAAGAGGTCGCAGGGTGCACTCCAAAAGGCTGAAGGATGAGGCTTTATACCTTCATAGTGTGTTCATGCACTCAAGAAACCAAGGAGGATGCATCCCTTCAGGTTGAAGGAGTGCTCTCAAGGAGGTCGCATTCCTTTAGGTCAAAGGAGTTCTCTCAAGGACGATGCATTCCTTCAGGTCAAAGGAGTGCTCTCAAGGAGGGTGCATTCCTTCAGGTCAAAGGAGTGTTCTCAAAGGAAACTAATTAGGGTGCACGACACAAGTACAAAGGTTGAAGGATGAAGCTTTGTGCCTTCGAAGTGCACTCATGCACTCAAGAGACCAAAGAGGGTGCATGGCGCAAGTCCAAAGGCTAAAGAGAAAAGATTTGTGCCTTTGGAGTGCGGTCATGTGATCAAAGATCCAGAGGGTGCATGGCACATTAGAGAAGGCTGAAGGATGGAGAATTTATTCTTCAGGGTGTGCAGTGCGCTCAAGGAGAGCGCACTTCTTTGAATCGAAGGAGTGCACTGACGGAAGACACAGTCATTTTGAAGGGTGCAATTGGGAACAAGGAAGGGGATTCATGCTTTGGGAGTGCACCCAACTCTCAAGCAGGGTGCAAGGCATACTTATGAACAATGAAGGGTCTCCCATCAAGGCTTCAGAGTAAACTCATGTGCTCTTAGCCTTACTAAGCTCATTTTTCTACTGAAATTTTTCTCAGTTTGAGTGTTAAGGCAAGGGGCGAACAAGATGATTTTAAACGTAAAAACATGTGTGGCTCATACCAAATCATTGAGAAAAATTAGAAAAGCTTCAAAAATGATAAAAATACATCAAAACACCACCTTGTACACATTCCCCAAGTACCACGAGTGAAGTGTGCGTGATTGCGACCCAAAACTGTCATTTTACAACAACAAAGATGTTATGACCATAGAATACAATTAAAGATCTTCTAATTAATATGACAACACTTGAGAACATTCAAGAACATTGAAATGCATAGCATAACATGATATGACACTTAATTATAAAGGTGACACTAGATACAACAATGATAGTAGGCTCCAAAATTCGAATGTAGTGAAATTTTGGAGGGTGTTGTAACAACAACAACGCTTGATGGCACACTAGGCGGACATCATCTTCTTTGACTAGGAATAGCTTTCGGTTAAAGGTCAGACCTTTAGGAAGTATTGATTTCCTCGATTTCCCCCCTTTGACCTGGTTTTATACATAACATTTCACTTTTCTTTACTCGGTTGAACACATAGAAAGATACATTGTATCACAATTGTTTCAATTTGGGAAAGGGTAATGTGCACGATGAGTTTATGATATTAATAGTATTGAGTTTTCATATTTGGTGTTGCTCCACTGCTAGCAGGCCTGGACAGTACCCCAACAGATTGCCTTTTGAGCATAAATGTTGTTTCCTTGCCAACGAGCCTTGTCAATACCCCGTTAAAGTCGCTTGCTTCACCTCTTTGTGCAGGAAGCCTTTCTCTTCTTTCACCCTTTATTTATTTAATTAATATAACTATTCATTATCACTTATTATTTTCAATGGGTGGAAGAGGGATCCCGACTTATTGAGAGTAGGGGAGGTTGCTCCTTCAGAGAAGTGTTTTAATACCTATGATATTGATTTGCTCGCTTTATATTTTCCCCTTATTCTTTCTCTACTAGATTAGACAAGCTTTTAACACACATGTAGACTTACACCAAGTTGAGTATTTTAGACACCAGCATAAGCACGGATCTAATAGGTTCCCTCGAGGTTCTCTTCTTGGACGAATCGTATTTTCTATCTGGACTTAGCTCAACCTATGCAATTTTCCCAAACAAAGAAGGAGAACAACAAAAATCGAAGCGTTGTGGTTGTCATAGTTGTATTTTATTCCATGAAAAATTTCCTTTTGAGCCATGCACTTTTTCACACAAGTTATTATTAAGAAAACATGAAAGAAAGACATACAAAACCAAAAGCAGAAACAAGAGACAAATCAAATGGAAACTGAAGCTAAAAACATCATAGGAAAACAAAACAAATGCAACGAATGGATGGAGAGTAGGAAAGAAGGTGGATGCAATGAAAGAGGAACTAAAAACAACTAAGCCTACTCCTAACCTAATAATCTAGAAGGTCAGGGCTAAGTGTAATAATATTTCCAATGTAACCATTGTCGTTCTCTACATGTAATCATAAAGATACGAACAATTAAAAGAAATATAAAAGATGTGCAATAGAAAAGATAGGAACTTTGAAATCTTGCACAATAAATTGAAGGTATTTCTTATTTCCAAAAGAATTTTTCATACTGAACAGTTTTAACCTATTTTGAACTTTAGCTTGCTGATGGAAATATCGATCATACAAACCTTACAGGCTCCTTGCTAATAAACATTCACCTATGTTTTCAGTTCTTCCAAACATCAGAAAAGATTGAAACTTGTTATTTTCATAAGGGCTTTCCAAGTAAGATTGCTCTAACTATTTAGCAATTGAATCTTGATACTCAAGCAACCAATTTACAAACCTTGGGACTTATGAGAAAAAGAATTTTCAATTAATGTATTCAAATCACAACGAGAATATTTGATATTATAATCAGATTGGTCGATTAACATACAAGGTTCTTGATTATCTATTGGTTCCCTTTATATGTGATCACATACAATACCAACAATATGAAGCCTAAGATCATTAAAAACAATTGTTGACATCATAGAAACGGAAAACAAATTAGAATATTGAGTTGACAACAAATTAGAAACACATGAAAAATCAAACTTAGTGATAACACAAGGGTTTTGGCTGGCTGAATGGTCGAAGCAATTACAATTACTCTAGAAAAGGAAAAGTGTCGTGGAGATGATTAGCTTCATGATATGCAAAAAAAGAGATAATAAGATGATTAGATTAAGAAGAGTGTAACAGAGAAAAAACTTTCAACCCACAATGACCTTTATCTTGATAATCAGAATGATAAGCCTTAAAATTTTAAGGATCCATGAAATATGTGTTCACCAACCATCAATATAACTCAAGATGTTGGCATGAAAAAGACCAAATAAGAACTTTTCATCTGATCAGAAATTCTATCTTGAAAATCCACTTGAAAATATCGAATGTTCTTTAAGAATGAACTCATAACCAGTGGATCAATGTTAAGGAGAGAAATATGCATGGAAATCTAGATCTAACTTAGTTTAGAGATCTCAATAGTATTACAAGAACCTAACATAAACATCAGCAGGAGTTAAAGTTTCTCAACTTCCTAACAGGTCTCAGAACTTTCTGATAGTGGATCATCAAATTTGGGCCGCTTAGAAAAATCAATATGCAGACATGCACCACTATCAACAGATGTATCAATGAAAATACTTCTAATGTCATTGGTTTGATCATATTTAAGATTGAGCATATCACATTCTTGATGAATAGAAAATTGAGATAGATCAATTGGAAAAATCCCTTGATCATTAAGGGTTGGAACATCCTCCTTTTGACTTATGAAAGATTTATAGTTGAATAGATCATGAATAATATATTCAAACTTTTCATACCTTGATGGTAGTATTACACGATCTTGTACCTGATTTCAACCATGATCAAATGGATAAATATCAAAAGGATTTAGGGGAGTTGTTGGTGTAACAAACTTACCAAACATATATGGGTACAATGAATATTGTTCTAAAGATGAAGAAAGATTTAACGACTTAGGAGGAGGAGTAACAATTGTACTTAAATTAGATTGAACTTGTAAGAACAACAAATTAGATTCATTATCATCAGTACAATGGTCAAATATAGGCATACCAATATGACACTCAAATTGACCAGGATCTTCCAAAAATTCAAGAACCTGACAACTTATTGCTTCAGATTTGTCATCCAAAGATGTATGAATTAAAGAGGAGTCATGATCATTTTAAATTAAAATAGCATCCCAGTTCATAAATGGAGATTGTAAATTGTGAGAAACAAATTCTGAATCGATACCTTGCAAATCCAAGCCCTTGGAAGGACAAAAGATATTAACCAATATTCTTCGATGTTCACCACCATATATATTAATGGAAACAGGGAGATCATGGTGATGGTTATCCAAAGTCTCATCTTGGATGTGGTTTTTAGAGTCATTTAACAAGTTATCAAAATTAAACGATTGGAGACTAGCTGAGAAGGTAAGATTGTTATCTTAAAAGAGGGGAGAAAGATAAAATATATCTTCAATACTTTGCTCCTCTACATGTGAAATAATACCACCTTGTTATCAATTACCGCTGAAACAACAGATAGAACATCATTAAAAGTTGAAGTAGGTGAAACCAACAGATCATGAATCAAGGAATCATGAAACATAGGTGGTAGAGGTTTGAGAATATCCCCAGATACAATCAGGTTTTAATTTGGATCAGATTCAAGGTTGGACTTATTTACTTTAATATGACCTTGAAAACTCGAGGGATCGGCTTTCACTTCAGGATCCATGCAATTACAGAACCATTCCAAGTTTTCCTTAGTAAGATGTGAATCATAAGAATTGGATGGAGGTTGAATGGATAGATCAATAGTTTGATTTTCAAATCTCTCAAATTTAACATCATCACCAAGGGGCACCCGAATTGGTATTGGAAAAGGAGGAGGACAGGGAACAAAAAGAATACTAGGTTCCTCCTCAAAAGATTGAGGTAACCCATGGTTAGCAAAATTTGGGGAGAGAGAATCATCCGGGGGTTCAGATTCAAAAGATATCATAGAGAGTAGAATCAAATTCTGAAATTTTTCCATAATAAAATTTGAATTAATAACTCCCTGAGGAAATGCATAGCAAAGGTGAAGAAACTGATTAACAAAGTCCTCTACAGATTCACCGGGTTTAGTTCTAAGAAACTCAATTCTATCACATACATCTTGATAATTGTACCTGTCAAAATAGCTCCTTAACAAGTTGCTCAAATGAATGGATAGAAGCAATAGGAAACATATGACACCATTTCTTAAATAGACCTTCAAATGTGTGGGTGAACAACCTGAACATGTCATCTTTACAATGTATTCCATTAGAGAGACAAAAATTCATAAATTGAAAGAAGTGTTCAAGGACAATTAGTTTACTCTTTCCATCAAACTTAAATTGAAACAAGTTATGAATGATTTCCACAGGGATGGTAAAATCAAAATCTTTAGAAAATCATCACATGATTATGGTTTGGGAAATGTCCATGTAAGATGAGAGGTTCAAAATAAAATCAATGGGAAAAACTTGTTGCCTGACCCTCCTAGTGCCAAAATGTTGATGGTGCTGGATACCGCCAACATACAGGGGTCTTCCCAACATGAAGTCCCAATTATACATCGCATTGTTTCAAGTAGGAGCCCCATTAAGAGTATTGGCCTGACCACCATAACACAAAGGTTAATCTTGGTTTCAATGGATAACATAAGAGATTATATACGTAAACCTTGAATAAGTAAGTAAGTTGACATTGTGAAGCACCAATTGCAGGATGTAAAAGGAAACCTTCACGGGGGGAGACAAGAAAAGAGCCTATAAGAGGATAGTAATAGTACTATTGTAGAAGAGGCACACGAGAGAATGGAAAGATTCGTTAGCAAAATGGTTCATATAGCAATATTAAAGCGAATACAAAATACATTCAACAAGATGAGTACTGAAGCCACTGAAATAGTTTAATTTCTTGAGTATATATGAACACAACATATACCATAAAAATTCCAAGAATAGTCCTAAAAAAATTGTGATACAGGCATGAAAATATGTTGGCTCATAGAGCTTCAATTATAAGGTGAAAGATCCAAGTACATCAATTACAATGGTGAACACTAGTTCCAATAGTGGAACATTAAGTCACTCCTTGCTTCTCCAAAGAACATTTTTTCTCTCCTATTCCAAGTAGAGAAACCAAGACTAGCTCTCCAAAGGTTAAGCTTCCAAAATCCCCCTTGCTTGAGTTATGAAGTTTCTTTTATAATAAGGGAAACGACCTTTCATATCCCCATGACTCTTGAATTACCCACATGATTCTTAGACTTATAATGTGTCCTTTTGACTTCTAAATAACTCTTGAACTTCCAATGTCTTTTGGACTTCTCTATATGAATTTTAGACTTCTCCTAAAGACATTTTGTCCATATATGGCTACGTGAATTTCCAAATTCCACATATGACTCTTGGACTTCAACACATTACATTTTGTCTTTTACAATGATTGCAATACTACATCATGACTTCTACATCATTATATGATGAGACTTGACATGTCACTATCTTTGATGATAGGGACTGATAGTGACTGATGACATGGGATTTCTCTAGTGGTGACATGGTTGCGACTCTGTCTTTTCTCTTTGTTTATCTTTTCATCATGGTGCTTTCACCCTCCAAAGGGTCTTCAATCTTGGAGTCTTTGGGGTGCTTTTATCATCAAGTTTCAAGTGTTTTCTTGGTTCTTTTCATGCTTCCTTTGTTTATCCTCTTTACTCGATCTTCCTCGTGTGTGCTTGCCATGAGGTCCCTGGAATACCTGCTTCTGCAATCACCCATGATGAGCAACTATCAACCTGAAAATCTCCTAATATACCATTTGTTTATGCATATTTTTTTATACCTTTTCAATGTGCTTAAAAGGGTAAAAGGTGCTTCTAGGAACATGGGTGCACTTGGAAAGGCTAAAGGGCTAAAGGGCTAAAGGGGAAAGACTTCGTGGCTTCGACATGCACTCATGTTCTCAATAGAGGGAGACAATCAAGGTAGGACACATGGCGCAAGCATGAAGGATGGAAGGGAAGGGGAAGGCTTCCGAAGTGTGTTGGAGAAAGAGGGTGCAGGGCACACTCCTGACGGCTGAAGGAAAAGGATTCATGACTTCAGAGTGTGCTCATGCACTCAAGAAACCAAGGAGAGTACATACCTTCAAGTCGAAGGAGTTATCTCAAGGAGGTAACATTCATTCAGGTCGAAGGAGTGCTCTCGAGGAGGGTGCATTCCTTCAATTCGAAGGAGTGTTCTCAAAGGAAACCAATAAGGGTGCATGGTGCAAGTCCAAAGGCTGAAGGATAAAGCTTCGTGCCTTCAAAGTGCACTCATGCACTCAAGAGACCAAAGAGGGTGCGTGGTGCAAGTTTGAAGGCTAAAGAGAAAAGCTTCGTGCCTTCGGAGTGTGTTCATGCACTTAAAGGTCTGGAGGGTGCATGGTGCATCAGGGAAGGCTAAAGGATTAAGCTTTGAGTCTTCAGGGTACACCAGTGCACTCAAGGAGGGAACACTTCTTCGAATCAAAGGAGTGTGCTCATGGAAGACTCAATCATTTTGGAGGGAATAGTTTGGAACAAGGAAAGGGGTTCATGCTTTGGGAGTGTGCTCAGCTCTCAAGGATGACACAAGGCACACTCTTGAACAACGAAGGGTATCCCATCAAGGATTCAGAGTGCGCTCATGCACTCTTAGCCTTAATGATCTCACTTTTCAACCAAAATTTGTCGAAGTCTGGGTGATAAGGCAAGGGGCGAACAAGATTAGTTTAAACGTAAAACCAAGTGTGACTCTTACCAACTCATTGAAAAAACTTAGACAAGATTGAACAATGATAAACATACATCAAAACGCCACTTTGTACACATTCCCCAAGTGCCACGAGTGAAGTGTGCGTGACTGCGACCCAAAAGTGTCGTTTTACAACAACAAAGATGTTATAACCACGGAATGCACTTAGAGATGTTCTAATCAATACGATGAAAATTAAAAATATTCAAGAAAACTTGAAACAAATAACATAACATGAGACAACACTTGATGATCAATACGACACTAGATACAACAACGATAGTACACTCCAAAATTCAAATGTAGTGAAATTTTGGAGGGTGTTCTAGTAGCGACAACACTTGGTGACACACTGGGCGGATTTCAACTTCTCTGTCTGGGAATAGATTTGATTAAGTGTTAGAACTTCAAGAAGTATTGATTCCCTCAATTCCCCCCTTTCTACCCGGTTTTATACCTAGAATTTCACTTTCTCTACTTGTTTGAACACACACAGAGATACACAATATCACAATTGTTTCAATTTGGGAAAGGGTAATGTGCATAATGATTTTATGGTATTTACAATATGATTTTTCATCTTTGGTGTTGCTCCGCTACTAGCAAGCCTAGGCAGTACCCCGCTGGAGTCACTTTAGGAGCACAAACATTGCTTCTCTTCCAGTGAGCCTGGTCAGTACCCCGACGAAGTCACTTGCTTCACCTCTATGCATGAAACCTTTCTCTTCTTTCACCCTCTATTTATTTGATTAATAGAAAAATGCATTGCCACTCATTAATTTCAACGAGTGAAAGAGGGATCCCAAATTATTGAGATAGCTGGGAGGTTTCTCCTTCAGAGAAGTATTTTAAGACCTCTACTATTTATTTGCTTGCTTTAGATTTTCCTGTTATCCTTTCACTACTAGAGTGGACAAGTGTTTAACCATAGGTAGATTTACACCAAGTTGAGTAGTTTAGACACTAGCATAGGCACGAATCTAATAGGTGTCCTTGAGGTTCTCCTCTTGGACGAATCATATTTTCTATTTGGACTTAGTTCAACCTATGGCATTTTCCCAAACAAGGGAGGAGAACAACAGAAAGCCAAGCATTGTGGTTGCCACACTTCTCCTTTATTCCACGACAAAGTTCCTTTTGAGCCATGCACTTTTTCACGCAAGGTCTTATTAAGAAAAAAGAAAGAAAGACATACAAAACTAAGAGCAAAAATAATGGACAAAGCAAATTGAGTCTGAAGCCAAAAACATCATAGAAAAACAAAACAGATGCAAAGAATATATGGAGAGAAATAAATAAGGTGGATGCAATGCAAGATGAGCTAAACACAACTAAGCCTACTCCTAACCTAATCAGCTAGTGGCTTTCACACTTCTCTTTTATTCCATGACAAAGTTCCTTTTGAGCCATGCAATTTTTCGTACAATGTCTTATTAAGAAAACACGAAAGAAAGACACACAAAACCAAAAGCAGAAACAATGGACAAACAAAATGAGACTGAAGCCAAAAACATCATAGAAAAACAAAACAAATGTATAGATCATATGGAGAGTAGGAAATAAGGTGGATGCAATGCAAGAGGAACTAAACACGACTATGCCTATTTCTAACCTAATCAGCTAGAAGGTCAGTGCTAAGTGTAATGATATTTCCATTTTAACCATTTTCGTTCTCGACCTGAAAACCACAATGATATGAGCAATTAAAAGCAATATAAAACAATGTGCAGTAGAAAATATAAGAACTTTGAAATCTTACACAATAAATTGAAGGTTTTTCTTATGCGAAAAGAATTTGTCGTACTGAACAATTTTAACCTACTTTGAACTTTACCTTGCTGATGGAATTATTGATCATACAAATCTTGTAGGCTTCTTGTGAATACACATTCACCTGTGTTTTTAGTTCTTCCAAACATCAAAAAAGACCGAAACTTGTTATTTGGATAGGGTTTGTCAGGTTAGATTTTTCTAACTGTTTAGTGATTGGATCTTCATACTCAAGGCAACCAATTTGCAGACCTTGGGACTTATGAGAAAATGAATTTTAAATTAATGTATTCAAATCACAACGAGAATATTTGATATTATAATCAGATTGGTTGATTAAAATGCAAGGTTATTGATTCTCTATTGGTTCCCTTTGTATGCGATCACATGTGATACCAACAATATGAAGGCTAGGAGCATTAAAAACAATTGTTGACATCATATAACTAGAAAACCAATTAGGATATTGAGTTGACAACATATTAGAAACATAGACAAATCAAGCTTAGTGCTAACACAAAGGGTTTTGATTAGCTTCATGATACACAGAAAAGAGAATAAGATGATTAGATTCATAAGAGTTTAATTGAGAAAAATATTTCTACCCACATTGACCTTTATCTTTATAATCAAAATGATATGCCTTGAAATTGTAAGGATCCGTGAAAGATTTGTTCTCCAACCATTGTCTAGATTAAGGGGTTGACATGAAAAGGAACTAACCAAACAAAAATTTCCATTTGATCAGAAATTCTATCTTGAAAATCCACTTGAAAATATCATAATTTCTTTAAGAATGAACTCATAACCAGTTGATGAATGTTAAGGAGAGAAATATGCATGAAAATATGGATCCAACTTAGTTTATAGATATCAACAAGATTGAGAGAACCTGACGTAACCATTAGCAGGATCTGAAGTGCGTCAACTTCTTGACAGGTTTTAGAACTTTCTGATGGTGGATTATCAAATTTGGATGGCTTGGAAAAATCAATAGGAAGACATGCACCACTATTAACAAATGTATCAATTAAATTATTGCTAATGTCATTGGTTTGATCAGATTTAAGATTGAGCACATCATATTCTTAGTGGATAGAACATTGAGATAGATCAATTGGAAAAATCCCTTGATCATTGAGGGTTGGAACATCCTCCTTTTGACTTATGAAATATTTATAGTTGAATAGATCATGAATAATAGTTTCAAACTTTTCATCCTCCGATGGTAGTATTACACGATCACATACCTCATTGCAACAATGATAAACTAGATAAATAGTGAAAGGATTTAGGGGAGTTTCTGGTGTGACAAACTTACCAAACATATCTGGGTACAATGAATAGTGTTCTATAGATGAAGAAAGATTGAAATACTCAATAAGAGGAGCAATAATTGTATTTAAACCATATTGAACTTGTAAGAACAACTAATTAACTTAATTGTCATCAATATAATGGTTAAAGATAGGCATTACCAATATGACACTCAGATTGAACAGGATATTACAAAATTTCAAGAACCTGACAACTTACCACTTCAGATTTGTGATCTAAAGATGATTCGAGACCATTTTGAATTAAAAGAGAATCCGAGTTCACAAAAGGAGATTGTAAACTGTGAGAAACATATTCTAATTCGATACCTTGCAAATCCAATTCCTCAGAAGTGTAGGTTTTAACCCTGTACAGAAATTACCTGCATACGAATCTAAAAACACAGAAAATAAACAATGTGAGAGCATAACAGATAAAACACATATACATAGAGATTTTCCCCTGGATCCCAAAACTGAGACTACCAGCTTGATTTTTCATTATATTCCTTTCAATGTTACAATACATATTT
>APFE030475376.1:0-40769 GCA_000404065.3 Pinus taeda | reverse complement strand
AAGGCGAGACCCCTTCCACCTGGCGTGGAGAAAGTACTCGCCGAGCTACTACAAATAAGGCCCTTGGGCCTCTCTGATAGGTGACCTGAGGTGAGAAGCTGACATGTCTAGTAACAGGGATGTCATGCTGATGTGATGGTCCTCCCTCCTCGCGAACAACCTCAAGATGTGGCGGTGATGGTACTGTGAAAAACTCACGAGAGATGAACTCCTCCCATGAGATGCCCTGCTGAGTCAACTGATGCAATACTACTAGCTGAATCAAACCATAATGATGAAGGCTCCTGTACTGTTGTGTCGGGGTCTTCCTCTGCAACGTGGGCACCATCTTCTGAATGTTCTGAAAGAAGAAAACCGGGATGTTCATCATCCTCACTCGGGTGAAGTGCATCAAGAGGCGAATATGATATGAATACACCTGTGAAAATCTGCCCTCACAAGTAAAATAATGCATAATGAGCCTCGTCATGGAAGCATACTCGCTTCTGAGAAACATGAATGGAAACACACCTGCCAGATGTCTCATGAATGGTGGCCGGACATAAGGCTCAAATTGAACAATATCTAACATCTTGCGCTTATTCCACACCTCACCAACATTAGGTATCCCTGTAGCCTGTGAGATCACCTCGGGTGTCAATATAAAGTTTACCCCTGCAAGGTTGACATGTCCATCATGCAAGTGTAAAAAAAAAAGGTGGGCCAACTCTCAGTGGTGCTGAATCCGAGAGATCCTCTCGCAAAATTCGTAGCAAGACATGTACTGGAAACATGATACTGCCATAGGACAAGCTTGTAACTCTATCAAAGAGGTGGGCTCCTCTTGCTTATGATGTCCACCTTTACCACCCTTACGAGGCCACCTCTGTTCCTCAATTTCTGCAGCTGATGATTGGTCATCACTTTGCTCATAATTTTCAGTTTCTGACATAGTTTAGGAGCAAAGTGGACAAACTATACTGTTGTTTCTGCCTGTAAAAAGTGTTGAATTCTATGCTCAAGCGATTTGATGAATTAAAGGAGCTTGAGCAAATTCTGAAATGAGTTGGGGGAAGACAGCTTGATGGGTCGCGCACCACGGCCAACAGGTCACGCCCCTCTGATAGGTCGCGCCCGTTATAAAATTGCTCTGTGGAAAACCCTTTGACGGGTCGCGCACCTCTTGACAGGTCGTGCACCTGGCCTGACGGGTCGCGCTTTTCAAGAGGCTTTTGGAGGCCTTCCTGGTGTCCGAATCGGGTGCAGGATAGCTCCTTGGAAAGTTCTTTGAGTCTACTTTCCAACCAAACTGGAATGTTTGAATTTTGGAGTTGATTTGACCTGTCAAAATCAAATCTCCCAAGACTGGTCAAAAAGTGCCAAATAGGCTGCCTCAAGGAAGAGTGTTGTTGCAGTCAACTTTTGAATGCCTTCCTCAACCCCAAATTGAGCTCATGATAGCTCATTGGAAATATATTTGTGTTTAGTTATCATTTTACCCATCAAACAAATCATTTGGCCAACCAAGCTAGGAGAAAACTTGATTTTACCAAGGTCACTTTAGAGGTGTCTTTGATTCTCCTGAGGCAACGGAAGTCTTGACATTTCTCTCAAACCATGACACCTGTGAAAAAAGTGAAAGAGGTTTTTCTTCTTTGGCATGTTGTGGACAAAAACCGCTCTCAGTCTTCCCAAATTCATCTTTTATTGCTCTAGAACATCATTTGAGTGCGACTTGTCCCGATGTGTGAAACAAGGAATTTCGTGGAAATGAAGCGAAATGAAGGGGATAGGGAGCTTCTAAATTCTTGGGGAAATTTTGGGGAGTAAGGAGGGATGTTAGGAAGTAGGGGAAAGTGGAATCTCATAGATTGAGTGAGGGGAAAGATTGAAAAAGGGAAAAACACAGGCCCAACCTAGAAAATTGCCAGGTTGTAGCAAGAAACTAGGGTTTGTGCAAAAATGAGGATTTTGGGGGATCTGAGTGTTGGGAAGTTCTTGATAAGGTACATTAAGGATAGGGGAAGGTGTATGAACATCAGGAAACAAGTTTTGCCATTGATTTGACCGTCCAAGAGAAATTGCCTTCAAAACCCTAGGAGAGGGAAATGAACCTTGCCTAGGCACAACTGAAGCATGGATAAGCTGTAAAATGACCCAATGGGACCTGACATGATGATGAAAACCCTTTGAATGATGATAGGCTCAGCTGAATAGTGACATAGGTTGGAATTTGGGCAACTTTGAAAAGAGTGAGAGCAAACCCTAGACCTAATGCCTAATGACCAAATTTTGCTTGAAGACTCACTGAAATGACAAAATTTGACCTCGACACTTCAAAATCACTTTGTAAGAGCATATTTGATCACTGGAGGAAGGCTGGAAAGATTGACACTAACAGGTTAGACAAGAGAGGCCCCCTTGCATTCAGAAGGATGGTTTACATGGTAGGCTATAGCTACACAAGTTAGGTTAACACAACACAGATTTTAGGAGGGCGCTGCAAGTATATTTGGCATGTCTGTGCTGGGGTAGTCCTTGTAATGGGGGGTTGTGATAATGGAACGAGGTTTCATTCTCATGCATATAAGGGTGGCATGAGGAGTCCCACAGAAGAACCTCTACCTTGGTGGGTATACATGACTGAGATTGATTTGAGGGTGTATATGTGGCCATCTAACTCAGGATGCACCACTCTTTAAACTAAGCCTATGGGTTCCACAAATAAGACAAGAAATTCGAAGTATTTTTGATACCTACAAAGGAAAGAAGAAGGAAAAGGTAAGGGCAAGACATATAACTTAGTATTGGAGCAGTAGTGATAACGCGAGCTCTTTGTTTATGAGAGCCACTACAGAGTGATGGAGCATGAAACTCCCCTCTTATCTGCCATCAAAATTCTAGGGCAATCATACCACCTAACTACCTTTGCAAACTACTATACCAGGAGTAGAAAGACAATCTTAGTAAAAACAAAAGTTCCTAGAGCTATGGTGATAGGAGAAGAACTGAGTGGCTCGGGACAAGCCACATCTTTTCTATTGGGGGGTTGTTCCCTATGCACAAGCATTCACAATCGATACAAGAGATTATGGAGTGTTATAATATAGAAGAACAAGTCAAAGATGAGGATGATCCCAAGAATATACAAATTCCTTAGGTGGAAGGGGAACATATCGTAGGTGGATTGGAGTTACAATCCACCAAGTATGTGCAACCCATTAATACCAAAAAAAGTAAACATTGGCATAGAGGAAAGTCCCAAGATAAACATTGGTACGAAGAGAAAATAGAGAAGGTTGGAGACCTACTACGCGCGAATACCAAGACCTTTTCCCCTACGCCTTCAAGGAAATGAAAGGGATTATCGAAGAATTGGGTGAGATGAGAATTCCATCGAAGCTTGATGCCAAGCATGTGAAGCAGTGACCCTATCAAATGAATCCAATCTATAAGTAGAAGGTTAAGCGAGAGTTGGAGAAGATGCTACAAGGGAGAATCTTTGAACCTGTGGAAGAGTCTAAGTGGATAAGCTCGATGGTGATCTAGAATGAAAATACATGGGAAACTAAAAATTACCTAGACTTCCAGGAGGGAAGTGGTGCAGGAATAAAATGATGAAAGGAGTTATATTTGTGTGTACATAAATATAGTGTGCTACTTATAACTTAAACTTAAGTCTTCGTTGGTTGTTAGAGGTAACCGTTAACAATATTAGTTGTTGAATGTACTAATTAGATGATGCAAAATTAAATTTCCACTATGTGTTGAAGTCGATTAACGTGTGTTAGAGGGTTTTATATGCAAGGATGGTGCTAGATTAGCCAACAAAAAGCGTTGGGGGAAGTCCATTCAAAAAAAAATTGCGTGAAGAGATTGAATGATCTGACATGAATTAATGTGTTAACCTTGGATGCCTTATCAACGACGTATGGTAGAATGATTTGGCTGAGGTAACAGTCATATTAACAGTCAGGAATGTGTCAATTTTTGCATGAGAAGACGTGAAAATGACCATCCCTGGTATGAAAATGATGTCTGAAAATAAAAGAAAGTAGCTGAGACTATCACCAAATTAGATTTTTACAATAAGAAAAAGCACGCAAACCATCAGTTCAACCCATTGGGTATTGGGATAATGTTGAGGTGGACAGAATAACTTGGGGCAGGAATTAGTATGAATGTGACAGGTGGCACGTGTATGTCCTCCATTCAACCTTAACTAGAGAAAATTTTACTTACGTTCCATACAGAGGTGTAGTGATTGGAATCTTCAAGTAATGATGGAGAAGCCAGGTAATGATCGTTAATGAGAGGGAGAAAATAATGTGAGGGTTATAAAACACCACCCAAGGAACAAGCATTAGTAGAAGAATCAATAGAAGGGATTTTAGGACTTAGGATAATACAAAGGAATAGAACAGTCCATGAGTGAAGAAGAAGATAAACATAAGAATGGCACGAGGAATGGGTGCTACTACGATGAAACCAAAGAGAGGAGCCGAAAGAAAGACAATAACATAAGACATGTTGAGAGTAAGTGTCCATGTTTCTTCTCTCTTTAATATGACACGGTTATAGAGGAGGAGACTACGTAGGAAGGGCCAAGGATGGCTAAAATAGGATAACGGTATTTGTCTAGTGGTGGTGGCATGGTTGTGTCAGGTGGGATGGACAATAGAGGGCCCCTTGTGTTCAAAAGGATGGTTTACATGGTAGGCTATAAATACACAAGTTAGGTTAACCCAACACATATTTTGGGAGGGCGCTGTAAGTATATTCGGTAGTTCCGTGCCGGGGTAGTCCTTGCAATGGGGGGTTGTGATAGTGGAACGAGGTTAATCCCAATGCATATAGGGGTTGCACGAGGAGTCCCAAAGAAGAACCCCTACCTTGTTGGGTAGACAGGACTGAGATTGTTTTGAGGGTGTGTATGTGGCCATCTAACTCAGGATGCACCACTCTTTACACTAAACCTATGGGTTCCATGAAGAAGGCAAGAAATTTGAAGTCTTTTTGATATCTACGAAGGAAAGAAGAAGGAAAATGTCAAGGAAATACATAGAACTTGGTCTTGGAGCAGTAGTGGTACCTCGAGCTCTTTGTCTGTGAGAGACACTATAGAGAGATGGAGCATGAAACTCCCCTCTTATATGGCATCAAAATTCTAGGACAACAATACCACATAACCGTCTTTGCAAACTGCTATACTAGGAGTAGAAAGACAACCTCAATAAAAACGAAGGTTCCTAAAGCTATGGTGATAGGAGAATAACTAAGTGGCTCGGGACGAGGCACAATTTTTTTTATTGGGGGCCTGTTTGAGACCATATTTTTGTTTTTATCTTTTTATTAAGTGTTGTGTAGGGGACTGTGTAGAGAATAGAGTAGTGTGAGAGAGAGTCAGCCAGTGCACAATACTAGATACTGACACAAAAGGAAGGGATGCAACACAGGGAGGTTCCTCGCATAGGAGACAACAACATCCATTAGCAATGTTGAAAAATGTGTAACTATGTTCGGTATTCATAAAGATGAAATGTACTTTTGACTCTTGTAAAGTGTAAAATGAAATAAAACTATTTTTATTATTTTTGGAGCATGGGTTTCATGCTCAAGGTCTTATATTTTATTGGTCAAGCACCCATTGAGTGCTTCTAGGTTTTGTCCTAGGTTAAGAAGTCAAAATATTCATTGTCATAAGGTGAAGACCCAATTGAACACATTGTAAGTTATAAAGAAAATTATTTTTGTCTTAAAAAGTGTCTAGATACCCTCCAAGACCAAGTCGGCCTAAAAGGAAGAGCCACATCCACCTTGAAGAGCCTATATATAGGAGGGAAATCATCCTCCATGAGACACATTCAGTCATCTCTCATTCTAGCAAATAATAAGGAAGAAGAAGGGAAAAAATAAGGAAGAGGATGAAAAAGATCTTTGTTTGGGCTATTTCTCTCTCACATGTGCTAAGGAGAACTAGGGTTTCTACAATAGATCTGGGGTTTCTATCTACAAGTTTTGTCTTGGAGAAGCAAAGGATATTAGGTCAAACGAAGGTCACCAAGGGTCATCCTTAAGCTCCAGAAGTGAGGGAAGGAAATTGAAGGTCAAAAGAAGGCTCAGAAGGTAGATCAAATCTCACACATGTGGTAGCAATGACTACTTTGGGGGCCGAAATTTCAGATTTGTAGTGGAGACTGAAATTTTGCAGTTGGAAGTTGAAGAAGTGCTACTAGAAGAAATTTGGTTGGGTTTGACTGGATCAAGGTTAACACATCATCCAAAGAGGTTGGTATTGGTATTGGAGGGTCCTGAAGTGAGTCTTAAGGTCTTGGAATTCACCAATTGAAGAATCTATAAGGAAGAGAAGAGCTTTCTTGGTTTTCCTCTCAAGTGGAGAGGTTTTGGCCCTGGCTTGTAGCCTATATTCTATGTTCTTGTTCTTCTTGTTTTTGGTAGTTGTTTGATGATACACACATATAATAATAAGTAGCAAACCTAATAAGTAAAAATACACCACAAGTAGTTATCAAGTAAAGAGAAAAAACTATAATCATTTCCCTATAGATTTCTCAGCATGGTGTCAGAGCTAAGGGTGACTAAGGGGATTATGAATATCTATACTAGATTGAGGAAGCTCTTCAAGAAGCATTCAAAGGTAGCAAGCCATATCAAGAGAGGCATCAAGGATGCATGGAATCTTCTATTCACTACAAAAGAAGGAATTAACCAAGATAAAGGATGAAGGACTCTTCTCAGCACTCATTGGCACATTACATGACATGAACGTTTGGGTAATTGATAATGGTGCATTTAGACACATGATTGGTCATCATAAACAACTAGAGACATTATCAAAGGGAAAATATTTTTACTCAGTGGAACTTGGAGATAATATAGCTATCTTGTAAGAGGAATTGGGTAAACCTCCATAGAGCTGGAAAATGGAAGCAACATTCATCTCAACAACATCCTATTTTTTACAGGTTTGCATAAGAACTTAATTTATATTTCAAGTTTAGAAGATAAGGGTGACATAGTAGCTTTCATTGATGGAAGAGTTGTAGAATGGAGTAAGAACTCAAACATAGATAATTCTAGAGTAATTGGTATTCATGAAGGAAGACTTTACAGGTTGATATCTCCTCTTGCAAAAGATTTGGTTTAAATTGAAATCAACCCATGTGAACTCCAGCATAGAATATTTGGCCATATTAATTTCAAAATCCTTCCAACTCTAAGTTCTATAGTAGAATGAATCCCCTAATTTCAGGAACATCATGAAGGAGTATGCAAAGGATGTGCATTGGGTAAGAATTCCAACAGACCATTTGGAAGCAATGCTTCAAGGTCAAAATAAATCTTGGATCTTACTCATTCTAATGTTTGTGGTCCTATGAATCCTAAATAACTTGGAGGTCATCTATATTATGTCACATTTATAGATGACCATTCAAGGAAAACTTGGGTTTACTTCATGAAATCCAAGGACGAAGTATTTACAGAGTTTCAAGAATTCAAAGATGAATTTGAGAACCTTATAGAAAGGAAAATCAAGATACCAAGACCCGACAATAGAGGAGAGTATACATTCAAGGAAACTTTATCTTTCTTTAAGGAGTCTGGGATTAAGAGGGAGTTGATAGTACCATATAATCTGGAAAAAATGGAGTTGTAGAGCGAAAGAACCAATCCATTCAAGAAAGTGTAAAAGCAATGTTTCGTGATCAAGAACTACCAAAATTTCTGTGGAGAGAAACCACAAAGGCAGTTGTATATATTCAAAATCGAAGTCCCCAGAGGTCACTAGATAACAAAACTCCTGAAGAATTATTCACTGGGAAGAAGCCCACTGTATGTCATCTCTGCATCTTTGGTTGTCTTGTATATATTCATATACCAAAGGACAAAATAAAGAACATGGATCCATCAGGCATGTGAGGAAAATTTTTTGGCTACAACAACTCCTCTAATGCCTATAGAATCTACATAAAAGAAGGAAATCATATAGAAGTTAGTCGAGATACCATATTTGAGGAAAGTATTGCACTCAAAAAATCAAAGGAACTTCCCATGGACTTTTATGATGAAGAACTTCTAGTATTTGAAGAATAAGTTGTATGGGAAGAAGAAGAATCGCACCATGAAGATGAAGGTTCCAGTGAACCTATTCAACCTGTATTCATCCCCGAATCAAGAAATATACCTAATTGGTTGAAGTCAACACTACTTGATGCAGAAGGTCATGGCACAAATCAGGGCACATTGAGGGAAAGAAAGATGCCCAAACGATATTTTGGGTATGCAACCTACATGAAAAAACTAATAGAAGTAGAGCCATCCACTTTTGAAGAAGTTGTCAATCATCAAGAATGGAAGGATGCCATGAATGGAGAATATCAATCTATAATGAAGAATGGAGTTTGGGCGATCATGCCTAGGCTCGATGACAAATTTGTGGTAACTTCCAAATCGATATATAAGATGAAACATGCAACAAATGGAAGTATTGACAAGTATAAGGAAACTTTTGTGGCAAGGGGTTTCTCTCAACTTGAAGGCATCGACTATGAAGAGACATTTTATTTGACAACAAGGTATATAATTGTCCATTCATTGGTCTCTTTGGCAACATTGATGGGATGGAACATCCACCAAATGGATGTCAAGATCGTATTTTTGAATGGAAAAATTGATGAGGAAGTCTATATAGAAAAACCCTTGGGATTTGAAGTTAAATACAAAAATGCATATGTTTTCAGATTGAATAAGGCATTATATGGCTTCAAACAAGCACCAAGGGCATGGTATGCTAAGATGTATGCATACCTTCAGAGATTAGGCTTCACAAAGAGTTCTACTGATATGAACATTTATATTAAGGTTGTGAAGGGTGAATCGATAACCATTCTTTTGTATGTATATGATCTTCTCTTGACAGGCGTAGAAGGTTGAATTGAATAATGTAAGAAGAAATTTACAACAAAATTTGACATGAAGGATCTAGGGATGATGCATTACTATTTGGGACTAAAAGTCTAGAAAGGACTTGATGAGATTTATTTGGGTCAAGGGAAGTATGTGATCAAAATGTTGAATAGGTTTGACATGATGGATTGCAAACGAATGACAAATTCGATGATCACAAACTTGAAAAGTCTAAGGAGTTTTGAATTGAGCCCAGTGGATTCTTCCAAGTAAAGGCAATTAATTGGCTCACTGATGTACTTGGTTAATATTGGACCCAGACACATCTTTTGTAGTAAACGTTCTCAGTTAATTCCAAGTGGAGATGAAGCATGATCATTGCATAACAACAAAACATATTATGAAATATCTGCGAGGAATCATCCATTACTACCTGAAGTACGATAGAGGGAATGTTGTCCACCTGATTGGATATATAGATTCCGACTGAGGAGGCAGTGAGAAAGATAGAAGGATCACTACAAGAGGGCTTTTTAGTTTGGGATCCTCCATGTTCTCATGGATGAGCATAAAATAATATATAGTTGGTTTGAGTATTACTGAGGCTGAGTATATTGCAACCTTTGAAGTAAGCAGAGAAGCGATCTGGTTAAGGAAGCTGTTATCTGACCTATTTGCAGGACCTATGGACCCTACAGTGTTACATTGTTATAACACCAGTTGTGTACGAGTGTATGAAAACCCAATATTTCATGGAAAGACAAAGAATATCAACAACAAGTATCACTCTATTCGGAAGCTAGTACAAGATGGTGTATTGAAGCTACAATATATCTCCATTGATGAACATGTTGCTGACATATTGACAAAATATCTTCCTAAAAAGAAGCTTGTGTATTTGAGAGACAGTCTTGGTTTGGTTGATGTATCCTCCCTAGTTAAGAGGGAGAGATAGGCATATAATTCTTGTCTTCACTTGGGAAGACATAATGGAGGATTGGGTAAGCATCTTGCATCCGATACTCTCTGAGGATGTCATAGGGCATCCAATATGAGAGTAGTCGTGGACCAAGATTCTTTGAGGACTGGATATCCAAGATAATAATAGTCCAAAGAAGGTCATACTCTGTGAACACTTGGGTGGAGTATGTACCTTGAGAGACAATGATGATGGTGTATATAAATAATTGGTCTTGCCAGCATTGTTCTCTGATCTTTTGGGGAGATAGAGCCATTAGTTAAGGCCTTGCTATATGACAATTCTGGTTGGTATGATGCTAAAACAGATGGGTTACCAATCCAACTGGTCTTATGAGATCTCTTCAATTTAAGAATGTCCATGTACCATATATGAAAACCTCTCTAGTTAAGAGGGAGTGTTGAAAAATGTGTAACTAGGTTCGGTCTTCATAAAGATGAAATGTAATTTTGATTCTTGTAAAGTGTAAAATGAAAGAAAATTATTAATATTATTTTGGGGCCATGGGTTTCATGCTCAAGGTCTTTTATTTTATAGGTCAAGCACCCATTGAGTGCTTATAAGGTTTTTCCTAGGTCAAGAAGTCAAAAGAGTCATTGTCATAATTTGAAGGCCCCATCGGGCACATTGTAACTTGTAAAGAAAATTATTTTTGTCTTAAAAAGTGTCTAGATACCCTCCAAGACCAAGTCGGCTTGGCAACTAGCAAGTCAGCCTAAAAGGAAGAACCATGTACACCTTAAAGAGCCTATATATAAGAGGGAATTCATCCTCCTTGAGACACATTCACTCATCTCTCATTCTAAAGAAGAAGAAGGAAGAAGAAGGAAACAAAGAAGATATTTGTTTGGGATATTTCTCTCTCACATGTGCTAAGGATAACTAGGGTTTCCGTACTAGATCTAGGGTTTCTATCTACAAGTTCGATATTTTAGAAAAGAAGGAAAGTAGGTCAAGTGAAAGCCACCAAGGGTCATCCTCAAGCTCCAAAAGTGAGGGAAAGGAAATCGGAGATCAAAGGAAGCCTTAGAAGGCGGACCAAAGCTCACACTTGTGGCAGAAACAACTGTAGGGGGGCTGAAATTTTAGATCTGCAGTGGAGGCCGAAGTTCTGCAGATGGAGGTCGAAGAAGTGCTACTGGAAGATATTTGACTGGGGTTGACTGGAGCAAGGTTATCACATCATCTATAGAGGTTTTTCTTTGTCTTGGAGGGTTATGAAGTCAGTCTGAAGGTCTTTGAATTCATCAATTTAAGAATCTATAAGGAAGAGAAGAGATTTGTGGGTTTTCCTCTCAAGTGGAGAGGTTTTGGCCCTGGCTTGCAACCTATATTTTGTGTTCTTGTTCTTCTTGTTTTTGGTAGTTGTTTGATGATACACACATATAATAATAAGTAATATATCTAATAATTAAAATGACATCACAAGCAGTTATCAAGTAAAGAGAAGTCACTATAAATTTTTCAACACATAGGATGTGTGCGAATGGATTTGGTAGTTAATATTTTGAGGATGATGGTGAAGAGAAGGAGGGATGTCGTGGTAGAAGAAGTTGAATATACTTACAAAAGGGATGAAGTCGGTGTTTCTTTGGACAACTAGGGAAGATATGTCAGAAAATATTCCAATGGTTAGCGAGTAGGGAGGATAATCAGAAGAGTGAAGAAGCAAGCCAAAGGAGATCGTGAAGCTACCAGGAACCAATATAAGGACATGTTCCAAATGAATCGATGGTTGGATAGTTATACCATGACCATAGAAGAATAAAGGATTGCTATAAATGTGTCTTTATGTTACATTAGTTTCAAGTGATAGTGTATGTGTCTGTGGTTTCCTTGCAACATAACTGTAAAGGAATTTTTGTATGGTGGAGTCTATATGGTATTGCAATGTATTGGTTTTCCTATTGTACTTTGAGCAAGTAATGAAGGTGTTTGATCCAAGTTACACCTGGTTTATGTTGTAGCACCTCATTCTTTATTTATTTTATGATGAAATAATAAAAATAATGATGGGTTGCCTCTTTTATATTGATGAATGCATGTGTATGTTTTTGTTTTTATGGTTTGTTTGCTTATTATTTTCATAATTATCTCTTACTGAAATAAATATCTTTGAATGTCTCGAATGGAAGAGCGAATCAATGGCCTGGTAATAGCTTAATACGTTAAAGCATTTTTTTGATGAATAACACATCACTTTGGTTGATGCTAAAAAGAGTAACGAGAGGAAGAATATATATCATCCATAGCTTTAATGTCGATGATTACCTGTGCACTAACTAGTGAGTGCAAAAGCTAGTGGAGCCCTACGCAGTGTGCAGTATCAGGATGACTACTATGTGCTTTTATATAAATTCATGAGTCTTGCGAGGTAAGTCGAGGTTCTAGTGTTTTATGGTTCCAATAATCCCGTCTAACTGTGGAAACCTAGTTCTAACAGTCCACCATTAGTATCTTGGGTGATACTTCATACACTATGTGGGTGATGCCGGAAGGGCCAATGCTGAGCGGGTTTGTTGGTCAAATATGAAAAAAATCTTGGGTATGATAGAATCTCTCCCACCAACAAATGTAAAGATCATAGAGCATTAACCAATCACAACACATCAAAGATACACAAGATTTATATTAACAAATGATTTATATCTTGAAAGGAAGGTACAACTTCCAGTTTTACTAACAACTACTAAAAGGAGATATAACCCATGATTATTTATTAGTCACTACTAGAAGTAGCTACAACCCTTGGTTTACCAATATCCATTGGAACAAGGTGACAACCTCCAGAAGGAAGCTATAACTTCTTTACCTAGAACTACCCTTCCACCCTTAATAATAAAAGATAGAACAAAAATTTTGGGCTCCCATACTAAGGATAACGATCCAATTATTACAACACTGAAGAAACTTAACAATTATACAATCTTATCATTGTCCTCTTAATAAACCACTATTTCTCATCAATTGTTGTCTTACTACATCATCATCACTGAACTTGCACTCATTCAAATTCACATCGTTAAGTTTCTTTCTCAAACACAATTTAATGTGCCTATGTTCTCCCCTATGACCAAATTTTAATTACCTCCTAACTTGTGTTCGGTATGCTTCAAACATTCAACATGTCATCTTCAAATTCCATTGTCCATGCTCAACCAAGTACTCCTTTGCTCGCTTGTCTCTTGGCAGTCTTCTTTAGCAAGGTCACAAATCTTTAACTCAACTTTTTTCAACACCATATTATCTCCTTTAATTCGACCTCTATGGTATGCAATAATTGTGACTTAAGATTGCATTAAGTCTAATAAATTTGGTTTGTAACCAAACATCTTAAATAATGTGCACAAAAGAGAGCTCAGATTTGAGGCTTTTTCTCCAACTAGAAACACAATATCAGAAATAAGAAATAAGCCAAGATAAGTCCAAGTTATACACGTGAACTAAATGTCAAAAGTTGTCTCAACTTCACCCTGAATTAGCTATTTATAATGCCTCACCATTCTAATCGTGTAATTGCATATGTCACCTTATAATTGAAGTTTGATGAGCCAATGCATTTTCATGCATGTATTGTGAATGTCTTAGGATTATTCTTTAGATTTTTGTTATATATGTTTTGTTCATATGTACTAAGGAAGTTGAACTATTTCAATGGCCTGGGTACTTATCTTGTTGAAGGTGTGTTGTATGTGATTTAATGATCGTTGTGTCTATGTGAACTATTTCACTAGATAACTAACGAATCTTTCTTCGCTCATGTGTCTCTCTTAGGTTAGTACTATTACTTCCTCCTAGAGGCCCACTTTTGTCTCCCCTCTCGTGAAAGTCTCTTTTTAAACATTACAATTGATGTTTCACAATATCAACTCACTTGATTTTTCAAGGGTTATGCTTATAATATCTTATGCTATTCATTGAAACCAAGGCGAAAATTATAGTTATGGTAGCTAGGTCAGTACTTTAGATGGGGCTCCTACTCCAAATAGTGTGAGGTCTAATTGGGACATGACATTGGGGAGACCCCCTATATGTTGGCAGTATCCAACACCCTCAACCGATAGAAAGACTCATGTTGGTAGATTGAAGAAGGAGCTATATGGTTTGAAGCAAGCCCCTAGAGCCTGGTATGCCCGTATTAATAGCTACCTGGTGAAGCTTGGATTCATGAGAATAAATTTTGACCTGAACCTCTACTTGAAAGTGGTTCAAGGTATGCCTTTCATTTTGGCTTTATATGTTGATTATTTGTTCTTGATAGGTAGTGAGCCTTTGATGCTCAAGTGTAAGAGGGAGTTGGTCTCTGAGTTTGAAATGAAAGACCTTGGATTGATGCATTACTTCTTTAGATTAGAAGTTTGGCAAAATCCCAAAAATATTTTCCTTTCTCAAGGAAAATATGTTGTGAAATTACTGGAAAGATTTGGAATGGTAGAATGCAATTCTATGGCCACACCAATGGAGATGAACTTAAGTAAGTTATGTGGAGATGTCGTAGGACATGATTTGGAGAATCCCTCTGAGTATCGACAATTGATTGAGGCATTGATGTTCCTAATGAACATCCGTCTAGACATACGTTTTGCAGTTAACACTTTGAGCGAATTCACAACGGAGTCTCTTCATGCACATTGGGTTGCTGCCAAGCATGTGCTAAGATATTTGCATGGAAATATTAGTCTTGAGTTGATATATAACTCTGGATATGTAAGGTTGCATGGATACACTGATGCTGACTAGGCCATAAATATTATTTCCAAGAAGATCACTTTAGGATGCTGCTTTATTTTGGGTTCTACCATGACATCTTGTATGAGCAGGAAGCAGAAGTGTGTTTCCTTTAGTACTATTGAGGTTGAGTATATTGCTACCAACATGGAAAGATGTGAGGTTGTATGGTTGAGAAATCTCTTTGGAGATTTGTTTTAGTTGGTGCTAGATACAATAGTGATATATTACAACAACAAGAGTGGGATTTGGTTGGAAGATAATCTATGTTTCATGACAAGTCCAAACATATTGAGATTGGGTATCACTATATACGAGATATGGTGCAGAGAGGAGAAATGAGACTCCATCACATTTCGAATGATGAGAAGATAGCAAAAATTATTACCAAGGCTTTGCCAAAAGGGAAGTTCTTGGTTTTTAAAGAGAACCTTGGACTAGTGGATGTGACCTTCTCAGGTAAGAGTCCCAACAGATCAAGGACATTAAGCTATGCTCTTCCCCCATATCTAAGCTCCTAGGGTGAGTAATTGAGCCATAGAGCTCCTAGGGTTGAGGGATCTATGGACAATAGGATGGTTGAGATCCTTACCCCTTGCAGTAAGTAGTATCTTTCCTATTTTCACTATAGGGTGTGTGTGATCCTTGCTATTTATGGCAAGTTAGGTTCCCCCCCATCATGATTGGACTAGATAGAGTATACCCCAGTATACATCCTACCCACAAACTAGACTTGTTGGTATTGTTCCTCCCCATCCGGCCAATGGGTTGAGATGACTTGATATGGTTGTGATCATTTCCTCTCATGGAAAGTGGTATCTCACTCAAGTGATGGGATGCAAGTGTTTGACCACTCGACTCTTGAGGTTAAATGTGGGAATATTGACAAACAATGGGATGGAAGTAATCCTCACCTTTTATGGCAAGTGGTATTTCTCTTGTTAGACAACATGATGGTTATGATCCTTGCCTAGTAAGTTGTATCTTTTCACATTGTCATTGGATGATAGGATGGATGTGATACTTAGCTCTTATGGTAAGTTGCATATTTCCTACTATCATTAGACAATAGGATTATTGTGATCCTTACTTGGTAAGTTGTATCTTTCCTTTTGTCATTGGATATAGGGTGGTAGTTTGAGCTCCCTTATGATTCTTCTTCTTCTTTAGATTCAAGAGTGTTAAGCAAATGAGTATAGATGAGAAAAGACGAGATATGACTTGGTTCCATGAGGATGATGACGATTTTTTTGAGATCAGATTCTTAATGTAATCCGAAATTTCTCCCTAGATGAGAGGGACTGCTAATTCAGAAGCTCAGGGAAAAATTCCCTCCTTTGGACAACCATCCTCATTTAGTGAAGACCCTCTTTTCCCTTGGAAGAATTTATTTTGGTCAAGGAAACATATTATTTTTAATGGAAAACCCAAAAGTGCACAAAATTTCAAGTCAGACTAAAGTCATAATTGGGTCTCCAAGGATAAATATAAATACAGATCAAGGCAACATCATTTGTACATCATCATCACACATATATTCTTCTCTCTCTTCTTGTTATTGGTTCGTATAGGTCTGAAGCAAGGAAGCTGATTAAAATTGTTGGAGGAATGAGACCAAGGAAAGTGACAAAATAATAAGAACTAAAAATTTACCAGCAAGTTAGCCATTCTAGTACTACTCCGGCCCTAGAGCCATTCTAGTACTACTCTGGCCCTAGAGTGTTAACTGCAAGGTTCTCATCAAATCTAATACATTTATGTCGACATGATCCGAATTGTTTAAAAAATGCAACTTCATGAGTGCCAAAGGAATATGTCATAATGTTTGAGAGAAATATTGTAGAAAAGCGTTATAAAAATATTTGAGAATAAGGCACAATGCATAAAAGAAATATTGGCATTATAAAGATAACTCCGAATATGAGACGTGGAAGAGAGGTATTGCAAAAAGGAAATAAAAAATGAACTCATATATTTATTGAATTGATAATATCCCATGAGACTACATAATGAGAAAGCATCATTTACTCCATGGTGAAGATCTGTATTTATAATTTTTATGGGTATTTCACCGAGAGTCATTCCTCTTATTAAATTTCAAATACCATGAGTAAATACCATGGTTTACAAAATCCATGGGTGAATAACATGGCTACGACTATCTTTCACCAAGATTCATGCTTCCTATTACATTTCAAATACCATGAGTAAATATCATGGCTTACAAAATCCATGGGTGAATACCATGGGAAAATGTAATAAATTATGAAAGCATCAGTAAATATACTAAATATGATAGCATGGGTAAATTCTATAGTTTACAAAATCCATGGGTGAATACCATGGGTGAGTATCATAATTGAGGAGTGAGACCATTGAAATAATCGTGCGATTATATTCTCACTTTAATATTATGATTTATTTTGTTTATTATCATGAATTATCCATGTTTTAACAATAATTAATAGAAAAATAATTATTAATTGTGGTAATTATTTTCCACTTGAATCAATCCTCCCCCCTTAAGAAGCAATGGTCTCCATTGTGTAAAGTTCCTACGGGGAAGCTTTTGTTGAATAGGAGCGTCATTGTGGGTTTGTGGATGACCCAAAACCAAGTGTTGTTGAATACAAGGTTTTTGCGTGTTTGAGCCATAACCATGGGTTTGTAGATGACCCTTAACCATGATGAACGCAAATCTGAGGATAGAGATACCCTGTAATGCTTGTGGGCCAAATGTGATGCTCACAGTGTGTGGCCTAGCAAATGGACTTTGGTGATAAGGGTTTTGTGTGGTTGACCCATAACTATGATGAACGAATATTTGAGGATAGAGATACCCTACAATGTTTGGGGCGAATTGTGATGTTGACAGTGTGCGGATTAATGAATGGAATTCAGTGGCAAGGGTTTAGTGTGGTTGACCCACAACCGTGCTGAGGTAGTTCACTTGCCAACCTACTTGATAGAGATTTGGTGGCTTATCTTTGCAAATTCTCAACATTCAATGAGATGTTGTAAAGGATTCCATCCTCTCTCTCCTTTGTCATGTAAGTACTTTCTTGAGCAACATTTTGACAAGATCTCCTGCTCTGTCATTTTTATTTTCGTTCAACATGTGAGGTTGTTTGGGTCGGTGAGGACAATCTTGTAAAGTTTGCAGTATTTCAAGTCCCAGGTCCTTGTGCCCTGACCTCATTTGGGACGTGTGCAAAAAAATATACAAGAGCAGACCTCTCTTGTACCACTCATCTGGATCGTTGGATGAATGAGAGCAAAGAAAGTGACAAAATAATAAGAACTAAAAATTTCCCAACAAGTCACCCATCTCAATACTACTTTTGCATGAGTGTGCTTGACTGCAAGGTTCTCATCAAATATAATACATTAACGTCAACATGATCCAATTTATTTAAGAAATTAAACTTCATTATTGACAAAGGAAAATGTCATAGTGCATGAGAGAAATATTGCAGAAAAGCATTATAAAGATAATTGATAATGGGGCACAATGTGAAAAATAATTTTTGAAATTATAAAGATAACTTAGAATATGACACATGCACAAGAGAGGTATTGTAGAAAAGCAATAAAAAAATGAACTCAAAAATTTATTGAATTGGTAATATCCCATGAGGCTACGTTATGAGAAAAATCATCATTTACTCCATGGTGAAGTTCCATATTTATACTTTTTACGGGTATCTTTCATCGAGAGTCATGCCTTTTGTTACATTTCAAATACCATGGTTTACAAAATCCATGGGTGAATACAATGGGAAAATATAATAAATTATGACACCATGGTTAAAGACCATGATTTACAGAATTTCTCACTTGTTTTTTTGTCAAGCACCAACCCTTAGTTGAACCCTTAGTTGATTGGCTTTTTTAGCACGTCTCTTCCCCCTAACATAAGGCACAACCACCCTTGCGAGGTTTGATCTTGGGTCGCCTTGTTGACAAGGCCCATCCTCAACCGGTTGTGCTAGTGGGACTTGACGGTTAGATTCTTACTTTAATATTATAATTTATTTTGTTTATTATCATGCATTATCCATGTTTTTAACAACCATTGATAGAAAAATAATTATTAACTGTGGTAATTATTTTCCACCTCGATAAGAAGCCGAGCTCAGACATGGAAATGGAAGGAGGATAAATCTAAAATATGTTTTGACTTTTCTGCTTGGATAGTTTGACCAACTGTTGACCAACTTTGACTTGGAATTTTGACGTGGTTTGAATTGCTAAATTTTGATTTTTGGAGGTCAATTCTTTTTGTTGAGAGATCAAACTTTTCTAGGCAAGTTGAATTGGGTTTACTGCAAATATGTTGTCTAAAGTTTAACCATAAGAATATGAAGTTTGACCACAACTTTCTCTCTCCTTTGACTAAGTTTTTTTTGGGACTGTTTTGAGTTGGCTTTGACCAGTTAGGAAAGTCAAATATTTTAACTGTTGGCCGAGAAGATTTGAAGTATATTTGACTGCTAAACATTGGCTGTTTAGGGCATATTTGACTACTATTGACTGCTATTGACTTTGACCAAAAAGTGTAGACTTTGAATTTGGATCAGATTTGACTTTTGGGCTCATCTCTCATTGAATATTGGTTGATATATTTGGATATCCAAAGTTGTTGACCTTTGACTACTTTATTGATGAATTGTAACATCATACATCTCTACTGAACATTTGATGCCAATCTAATAGAAGAAGAAGTTGGAAAGGGTTCCCCCCCTTGTGGGGTTTTTACATGGTCTTTGACCTAATCTTGTGTCTCGTGTTATTGCTCTTGGTTGTCTTCTATTGTTCAATGAATTTACTATTATATTTACAATTTGTATTTGTTATTGGAATATTAAATTGATTTGAAAATGATTGCTAATTAAAGAAATAATTGTGCTAAGTGATTGTGCATAGAACAATGAAAATTTAACAAGTGTGGATAAGAATCTTGTCGCCGATTACCTTCTTTAAGAAAGAAACATGGAATACTAGATGTACACATGAATATGGAGGAAACTCCAATTTGTAAGCCATACTTCCAATCTTGTACAAGACCTTACAAGGTCCATAATACCTCAGTGATAATTTATTGTCCTTCTTCTATTGGTTGAGGGAAATTTTTTTTATATGGTTGTAGTCTCACAAATACCCAATCCCCAACTTCAAATTCCCTTTCACTAGGATGTTGATTTGCTTCTTGTTTCATCCTGTTTTGTGACATAACCAAGTTATCCTTCAATAGTCTGACAACCTCTGACTTTTGCCATATGTTTTCCTTTTCTGCTTGAGCCTTTGTATCCCTTTCAAGGGTGATGTGATGGATGGAGGATGATATCCATAAAGTGTGATAAATGGTGACATTTTTAATGAGGTATGAAATTTTACCACCATTCTGCCAAGAGAAACCATTTGATCCATTGTGTTTGTTTATCAGAAGCATAAAAATAGATATCATTCTAAATATTCATTCATAATCTCATTTTTCCCATCAGATTGAGGATGGTAAAATACATTGAAACTTCTTCCTGCTAGATTGGTATGGCTAATGGATGAAGGAGTCTTAGGGTCTTGATAGTCTTACCCTTATTTTGTTGGAATACAACATATTCCACCACAAAAATTTTCACATATGCTTTAAGACCTTCCCAAAGAAAATATTTCTTAATCCTATGGTATGTCTTTAAGAACCTTGAATGTCCTCCTACATGAGAAGAGTGTAATTCCAAAAGGACCCTCTATTTGAGTTGAAAATTCTTACATAAGTATAAGCAATCTCGATACCATGACAAATCATTTTTCCACCTAAATTTTTCTACAGTATTGGCATCCTCCTGTAGTTGTTAAATTATATTGCGTATCTTCTCATATTTCTACCATTCTATCCTTGCTTCTTCCATCCAATCATATTGTGGAGTGAAAATAAAACATAGTAAACAATTTATGTCTTCCTCTTTCCTTGAGAGGGAATTTACCACAATATTTTGTTTTCCCTTTTTTGTTGATGATTTCAAAGTCATTACCCAACATCGCTCTAACAAATTTTCGCTCCCCTTCCAAAGATATTATTTTCTCCATGAAGTACTTCAAACTATCATGATCTATTTTTACTTTGAATTTCCTTCTTATTAGGTTTGAATTCCATTTCTTAACTGAACGTAGTATGTTCAACATTTATTTTTCATAGATAGGTTTGAGTAAGTTCTTTCCTTGAAGTTTTCAAATTTCATAGGCAACGGGTCTTCCTTCTTGCACCAAAACTGAACCAATGCCATTGTCTAAGGCATTACACTTCACAACAAAGGTTTTTGTGAAGTCAGATGTTTCCAAGATGAGAGTTGTACACATCGCCTCTTTAAGTTCTTAAAAATATTCAGTTTCTTCTTTAGTCTAAGAAAATGCTTCCTTCTTCTATTTTTTGTTAGAGGTGTTGCTATTTGACCATAATTCTTGACAAACTTGTGATAATATCATGTCAATCATAAGAATCCTCTGAGCTTCTTCAATATTTAGGGATTGACCATTCCCTCATAGCTTTTATTTTATTAGGGTCCACCTTGAAACCCTCATGTGATACAATGTGTCCCAAATATTCCACTTCATTGTTGAAAATACAGTAAGAAAAGTCTCAATTTGATTTTTGCCTTAAGTAAATTGAAGAAATTCGAAATTCCATATCAACATACAACTTGGAGGAGTTAACTGAGGTGGCATAACACTTGTCACTTAGTTAAGAAAACTCAATTCGAGTTTATCGGTTGTGGTTCAGTTTACTTGTGTTGATTCCTAAAAAATAGGAATCTAGCTCAGTTAATTTGATCTAGGGGCATGAAGTTTAGTGTGTGCAGTGGGTTTCTAAATTTTAGGATCCTAGGTTGAGTTAATTTCAATTGTAACAATTTGATTCAGTAAAATTGAGTTATGTTCAGTTAAACTAGTTCTAACTAATGGAGGAACTAGTAGAAGGTCAAGTTATGGAAGTGGAACTTCCAACACACTGAGTGATAATCAAGATCACTAATCAATCAACCTAAATTAACTCACGCATGCAAAGAATTCGAGTTACCCAGTTGAGATTAGAGTTCAAGGGTAGTGTACTATAAGTTGTAGCATATTCCAAGTTGTACAAGTGGTGCATGTAGTCATAGGTTTGACCCATGGTAATTGCGCAATTCCTTGGTGTGAAATTCCTAAATAATAGGGGAAATTTCCCATGAAAACAACAAAAGGAAAGAAGAGCTTGGGAATGATTGAAATTGGCTAAGTGTTAGGCTAGGTTTAGTCAGTCAGGAAAAGAAAGAGTCTATACACTTGTAGGGTGTGCTTAGGGAGAGAAAACATTGTGTTTCTTCTCTATTCTCTGATTAATGCAATAGATATGGTAAGGGGTTTTGAGTAGTTACTTTCCCCTAGATAAATCTCTGTGTATGTGTGATATTGCCTTTTTCATGTCAATGATTCTTATTTTAGATGGTGAATTAACATCTGCAAATGAATAAAGTAGCTTCAAGTCTTGTGATTTATTAAATTTCATTAACACTTTTGAATATACACATTAATTTCTATATGGTATCAGAGCTGGAATCATTGTAGAGCAGAGATTTCGAAGTTGTCATTGCAGGAGGTTCGAGATTGCAGATCAGGTTACAGGTTTTCTTCAGGACTGAGAAGATGGATTTCAGGTATTCCCTTGAGGGAAGCTTGAATTATGTTGCATGGAAGGACTAGATGGAGGCAGTACTAGAGGATAATGGGTTGAAGGAATTTATTGATAATGATATTTCGAAACCAACAACAACTAATGCTCAGAATCTAGCAGATTGGAAGAAGTGCGTTTCCAAGGCGAGGAGGATCATATTGGAGGGAGTAAGAGACCATATTGTCCCTAATAGCCATGGGAAATAGACTCCATATGAAATGTGGCAAGCGCTGACAAATTTGTTCCAAAATAGTATTGACCACAGGAAATTGGCACTCAAGGACAAGATTTGAAATATCAAGATGCAGAGAAACGAGACCATTCCACAGTACCTGAGCAAGTTCACATAGTGTCATTATGAACTTGGTAAATTTGGTGTTACAGTTGCAAAAGATTATTTGGTAAGCCTACCCATTCCAGGCCTTCCCAAGAGCTGGCACAACTATCAAGATTCGGTGAATGGGAGGGAGAAACTACCAAATTAGGAGTGCCTATGGCCCGACTTGGTGTAGGAGGATATAAGGTGGAATACCAGAGAAGGTACCTCATCCAAAGAAGAGGAGGAGGACTTTGAATTAGTCATCAGAGGAAGGAAGGCCAAGGGGAAGAAGTCCCAAGGTGAGGCCCATTCTAGCCAAGAGGGAAAGCAGAAAGACTTGTCCAAAATCAAGTGCTTTCACTGTCATGCATTTGGGAACTATGCCATGAAGTGTCCACACAAGTAAGCAAGAAGACTATAAAAGAAGCAACGGGTGAAGCCTTGGTTTCACAGTTCAAGCTTGATTTTACTCCCATTTCATGCATGGAAAGCACAGTGATGGGTAGTGTGTGGTACCTTGAGAGTGGTGACTCATTCGACATAACGGGAAACAATTTTTTTTTTAGTGACTTGGAGGAGAAGGATCTCCATATGCACATGGAGATGGGAGATGATGTAAGGTATAATGCGAATGGTATTGGTATAATTATTTTTCATAGGGAGTTTGGCTCCTCTCTCAGGCTCAAGGATGTGATGTTTGTACCGAGTCTGAAGAAGAATCGAGTGTATGTAGTTGTGTTGGAGGACCATGGCTATGATGTGATATTCAACAAAGGGAAGGATTTTCTGAGACATATCACCATGCGATAAGTGAAGTGAATTGGGGTTCGAGTGAAGAACCTCTAAAAATTAGATGTGGAAGATTGTGCATCATTGAGCACAAAAATAGAGAAGGTGTAGAGCCAAGATGTTGGCGAATTATGGCATGGCCATTTGCATCATGGTGCTTTGAAGATGATGCAATATATTTCTATAGACCTCCCCAAAAGAATATTGTGCATCATTGAGCACAAAAGTAGAGAAGGTTGTAGAATTGAGGCTTCTGTGATTGATCATAGTTATAAGAAGAGCTTCGGCATAAATCACATGAAAAAGACCTTTGTCGACGCGTTTCGAACCAACTAGTGTGGTTCATCATCAAGACAAGTTGAAGAAACAGATTTGGCCTAGCATGCTAAATAGACTGAGCAGAGACTCCAACAGCTACATAACGACTATTTTTGACTCTATGACCAAGGTCAAACTTATATTAATAAATTTAATATTGTTATTATTTTTATAATATTAAAATTAATAATATAATGTTCTATTTCTAGAAATTAGTAAAATTAGGTACAATGACTAGTAACATAAGTAATTTATTTTTATAGTATTAAAATTAATAATATAATGTTCTATTTCTAGAAATTAGTAAAATTAGGTACAATGACTAGTAACATAAGTAATTTATTTAATTAAATAACATTAGGTTATTAATGAAATAATACTAATGGTTATTATAAATTTATTATTAATATTTTTGTAATATAAAAATTAATAATATAATGTTCTATTTCTAGAAATTAGTAAAATTAGGTACGAAGAATAGTATCATAAGTAATTTATTTAATAAAATAATACTAATGGTTATTATGAATTTATTATTTGTTTGAATGATTTCTTATGAAGAAGTAATTTAAGTTACATAAATTATCTATTCTTTTTTCAAAAATAATAATAGGATGAATAAATAAATAATTTTAATGGTAATTTAAAAATAGTAAGTTATTCATTTATTAAATTATTAACTAAATATATATATGAATTGTTTATTAAAGGTCTGTTAATTTGTTTATAAAACTATACTAATTACTATTGATGTAGTATTAAATTTAATCTGTTTATAAAACTTATTAAATTTACCAATTATTAATACTAATCTTAAGAGGTGTTGACCATTAAATAATTATATATTATATATATATCTATATATAAATATATATATATATATGATATAATATATATATAGAGAGAGAGAGAGAGAGAGAGATATAGATATAGATATATAAATTATTCTAATCATATTAAATAGCGATAGAAAAATATCTAGAAAATCCATGCTTATAAATAACTAACTTGAAGCAATCACAAATCGAAAAATAAAATGACACTAACATAAATATAATAAAATTAGACCCAAGAATACATCATAGATTATATACACCAATAATAATGACCTTATGAATTAAATAATTAACTACCAAAGCAGGAAGAGGACCCTAATCATACATCTACATAAAATCAAATTATATTAATACCTAAAATTGTATATATATTAATAATAATAATCATAAATAAATACAGGAGGAACATAATATATATGTAAGAATAAAAAGCTACGAGCGATATATATGTGCATACTCGAAAAGATTAAACTATAAGACCAAGAAGAAAGCACCCTAGATGAACATAGGGGGGAGGAAGAAACCTTAAGACGACAGGGCAGGGATCCAACTTCTACTTACTTTCCAACCATCATCTTTGTTGAGATTGTTGGGTCTTCGCTCAATTTCAATAGCTTCCCTTAACTTGCGATGATGGAACCGATCCACCCTGGCAATGAATTTGGCCTCCTCGATGCAGACATGATGCTTAGTCTTGTCCACATGCTCAACTAAGGCTGAGGATTTTGTTCTTCCATGCCTCAGGTCTGCTGCATGCTCGCAAATTCTCTGTTGGATGGAGCGCCCTGTTTCCCCTATATATGGTGTCCCACAAGAGCAGGGAATCAAATAAACACCCTTCATGTCTTTGGGGTTGACAGGATCCTTCACCGATCGCAGGGAATTAAGAATGGTTCTGAGGGGCCTGAAGGTAGAGGGAATATCAAACTTTCTAAGGATCCGAGCAATCTTGTCCATGGTCCCTTGGATATAGGGAAGATGGACACCTAGATGGTGCTCCTTAGGCTCTTTCTTACTCAACGCATTTTTAGAGGCTTTAATGAAAGCCTTCTGACCTAGGTGTCTACTATATCCATTTTCCACAAAAACATCAAGGAGGTGGGATCTCTCTCTATCCAGGTTCTCATTATCCGAAATCCTGAGGGCACACGTAGCCAGAGTGTTAAGAACACCCATCTTCTGAGCCGGGAAATGATGGGAATCAACGTGAAGATACTGCTCTTGTGAAGATACTGCTCTTGGGGTCTCTGCTTAATCTATTTAGCATGCTAGGCCATATCTGTTTCTTCAACTTGTCTTGATGATGAACCACACTAGTTGGTTTGAAACGCGTCGACAAAGGTCTTTTTCATGTGATTTATGCCGAAGCTCTTCTTATAACCTCTTTAATTTTTAACAAGCTTGAAGAGGATAAAATATGCTTGATATGTAAGTTCATCCTTTGCATGAATCCCTCTGAGTATGTTTAACAAACACTGAGAATGATTGCTTCGATCCTATTATGTTCAACAAGTCCATTGTTTTTTTATGTTTTAATGAGGCTAGCGAACGTATAATTCAATATCTTTTTCATGTTTAGAGAGTTCGAAAATGAGGCGAAAAAGAAAACTCTAAAGGTTTTTGTAAATAGTCTCTTGAATATGAAAAGGTTGAAAACAATACTCAGGAGAAATTCTTAGCCATGCTTGAATAAGGTATTCCTTTTTCATAAATAGTCTAGCTCAGTGCAAAAAAGGGTTAAACTTATACTATGTAGTTGTCTTCTCATATACTTTGACGAGTTTTAAAAGACAAGTGCTTGACAATATTTTCTTATTTAGGGAATCTAAAAAGAGCTGAAATAGGACTTTGGGGTGTTCCTTTTTTGTAGGTTTATAGAGTCCAAAAAAGAGACAAAAGTATGCTCCCAGTCAAAATGACATCTTTCAATTCATACATCATCAAATCAATTAAAATAGTTTTCATCCTACTCAAAAAACCACCAAAAAGATCAAAAATACCTGTTTCATGATAAAACTAAGTAATATCTAGGTCACAACATTAATAAATTAAAAAATGAATGATAAAAATGGCCATAAAATAGGAAAAATTTAGCTCATTTTTACGATTTTACATTTACCTCTTGGAGAGTGAGTTCTGATTGTTTTTCCCCTAATTTCTGTATCTCATTTTGACCAATCCAGTCGATCAATTTAAGCAATATCACTTCCAAGTAGGAGATAGAACCTTTCTCTTTCCTTTCATGGTCCCAATTTATGATTTCATATATATTTTTCAAGTTTTTGAAGTCTTTAGGGCTCTATTTCCTCACCCTAGGTTCAACACACCACTAGAAGGTCTAAATGTGCATTGATCAAGAGAGAGATCTGCTAGGGGTAGCGCCGCAACACACTGACTACTCTTAGGATGGTGCATTGGGCACAATTCGTAACTTTGTTTAGTTTCTTTGCCTCAAAATATCTCTTGTTTTTTGCATGAAATTAATCCTAATTATCCTCCTTTTGATGTTGCAGGTGTCTATTAGAACAAAATGGCCTTGAAATGGAGGGAAGAGAACATGAACAACAAGATTTGACTACAGCTAATGATCCTGCCACAATCCAGGATTTAAGAGATTGTGGACTCTTAAAATTCTTCTGGCTTCTTGGTATAAGGGAAAAAAAAAGAATTATTGAGGTTTCTTGTCCATGCATGGGATGTTCAAGCTCAAGCATTCATATTTGGTGCATATACATTGGAAATACAGGTAGAGGATATATATTTTTTAACTGGTCTATTAAGGAGAGGTGCCCCTCTCTCTTTATTTGGTTCAAGGAGTGGTGGAAAGATAGTCAAATATTATGTTAGTGCACATTATCGACCAAGATCCCAACTGACTAAGGATGGAAAAAATGACATCAAAGATGTAGTATGTTTTCCTTTAAGAACGATCTTGTTCATTATTTTCAGATTGATCGAAAGTGCATCTCTTCATGTCGTGAATAAGTCACATATGCAGTGTGCCCTACAATGTCTCGAGCCAACAATATTCAACTAGAGTGAAGGGGTACTGGAAAAAATGAAAGGCCATCTGACTAAGGCAAAATATGAACGGTTAAGGATTTTTTTCTATGGTTCAATTCTAATTTCTTTTTCTTTAGAGAATATTTCATTGCTTAGACAACAACATATCACGCTTGAGCCCAAATATCTGAGAATCCCATGCATGAGGAGATGGGTGTATCTCATTTCTAGACATGTACGTCTGTCGTCAATGAGCTTCGTACTTGTGTTCTTCAGTTAGTTGCGCATGCAACTCATTACGATAAAATACTATCCATACACAGGGATGGATTTCTGTAGAGACTCAGAGCTCATGCTTCGTGATGGCGAGCGATGGGGTTCCATTGGTAAAACATTTTAACCATTTTTTTAAAGTTTTACAAGTTTTTGAGATTTTTGATGTATTTGAGAGTAAACTATTGGTTTGTACACATGAACATATTTGACTTGTTCAACTAGTGGGATCTTCTTATCTTCATCATGTAGGATACCCACAACAAGCACCAATAGTAGTACAGATTGTTGTAGCAGGATGAGAGGTAATAGAGGATCTCAATGTTGCCAAGACACTAGTATATTGTTGAGTGTCACATGGAGGGGCTGACCTATGAGATAGCTAAAACTATGGTCTACGAGCTCCCTATGAGAGTACAACAACATACTATTGGCATGTCTGGCTATATGAGCCGATTATTGTGAAACATGGCTCACGTAGTGGCTTTCTATCATAAGCACTATGATTACTCTACTAGGAGGCTTATAGCCATATTTTTACTGCATGTATATTTTAGGCCATGTGGCCATGTGTGCCTTAGGTACAATTTTTGTAAAACCAAAACTTTGATATATCTATATATATATATATATATATATATATATTACTATCTTCAATGTTTCTTATGGTTCTATTATTTCCTTTCAATGTGATGTGATGCGTATTGAATTAATTTACATGTATCGTTAATGTCTATCTAAAACATGATTAGCTAGTGAATTTGTCAATGTATTTAGATTTCTAGAAATATGTTGATACTGGATGAAATCAAAATATCTTTCTAGAAGGTGAACCCTCATGAACATGTGAAACATAATTGGACTTCTAATTGCATAGACATTAGTCAATTGTAGTACTAAGAGCTAAGTCGAGCATGGTAACTATACGGTGGGTACCATGGGAAGTAACATCAAACAACAATTCAATCACTTTGTTATACTCAACAATGTTATTTGTAGAGATACTCATACAAATTCCTTGTAAACTCACTAACCCTCCATTTGGAGGATATATAGCCCAAAATGCAGAAGAGAGCTTCCAAGTACTATGACTAGCACCATCAGCATAAGTAACATATGGTTCGACGGATGCTGACATCTGCAAACCAAATATAAAGAAGATTAACCAAAAACTAGGAAAATTTGAAGGGAAAAAATTGCAAACAAACTCAATCACACTTGTATATAGCATGTACACAGGTCCATATGTAAAATATCAAGAATAGTATTTCTTAAGGTACAACCCATTTCTAGGTTGCACGAAAGGAACTACAAAAAGATAAGTTAGCTCCTATGCCCCTTTAGCAAGAACGCATTTGATAATATATAGACCCAACCACAATGGCTTGAACTTTCCTGATCCTAATTTATTAGACTATTAATCATATAACGAACAAAGGTCTCCTTTCAAGAACACACAATGCTTGGCACTCTTTCCATATTGCGCCTTCATATGTCTCTTATGGGATTCATTATCCATTGTAGCGTCACGCTGGGTTTCATCTAAGCATGTCAGATTTAAGAGACATTCCTCTTCCATGGAAGTGGCAAGGAGGAGTTTGACAAAAATATTGAGGGATGGAATTTCACATTAAATCAGAAGGATTTCTTCCAGAAGATAAACCAATTGAAATCATGTAAACCCTATAGCAGTCATAATAGAAGTGTGCTACATCCACAAGAATAAGATTCATGTCTAATTTATGGACCCCTATCATATGTTTAAGCATCACTTTGAGAAATTTCTTAATTGACTCAACTTGCTTGTTTTCTTGAGGGTAGTAGGGAGTAAAACATTCATGGGAAAGTCCCATCTTGGAATTCAATTCGGACATCATGTGATTGCAAAAAAAAATTCCGTGGTCTGTGACTACATCCTGCAGAACACTACACCATACAATGACATGGTTATAGAAAAATAAAATAGTTTTTTCACTGGTATTATTGTATGTATGCATCACGTGGCCCACTTAGTAAAATAATCAATTGTTATGATGATATAGCCATGGCCCCCGTTCGAGTGAGGGTTACTTGTTGTAATCAATGCCTCATTTTGGAAATGTACCAACAACAATAACAAGATGCAAAGGGGAGGGGAGAGCAGGGATCCTTCATTCATATATCTCACATGCATGACACTTTTGGACATCCAAGAAATAATCATGAAATATGGTAGGCTAAAAGTAACCAGAATGTAGGATCTTTTGTGCGGTGGCATATCTCGACAAATGACCACCAGATGCCCCATAATGGCATTCATTTAGTACTTTCTCAACCTCCTCATGGTTGAGGCACTTTCGAAAAATTGTATTGATACCTCAACAATAATGTGTTTCTTCGATTATAATATAATGATTGGCATGATATTGGATATGTCGCTAGTAAGAGTGAGAGGTATCAAACCAAAAATCCTGGGTCTTGTTAGAGTCAGTCTTTGCAACCTTCCACCAGTGAGAAAACATGGTCTTACAAAGCGGTCTTGGGGTGTCAAAGTCAAATTTTGTCATTCCAGTGAATCTTCAAGTAAAATTTGGTCACTAGGTATTAGGTCTAGGATTTTTTTCCACTCCTTGCAAAGTTTTCCATGTATTGGTCCATGTCACCATTCAGCTGAGTGTACCATCATTCAAAGTGTTGTCATCATTATTTCAAGTTCCAATGGGTCTTTTTACACCTTGTTTGTGCTTCAGTGATGCTTAGGTAAGGCTCATTTCCCTCTCCTAGGGATTTCAAGGTAATTTTTCTTGGATGGTCAAATCATCAACAAACTTGTATCCTAATACTCATACACCTTCCCATATCCTTATTATACCTTCTTAAAAACTTCCCATCACGGATATCCCTCAAATTCATCATTTTCCCACAAACCCTAGCCTATTGCTACAATTTGACACTTTTCTAGGTTAGGCCTGTGTTTTTCCCTTTTGGACCCCTTCCCCTCACTCAATCCTTGTAATTATACTTTCCCCTACTTCCTAACATCCCTCCCTACTTCCCAAAATTTTCTCAAGAATTTAGAAGCCCTTCATTCCCTTCATTTCTACAAATCCCCTATTCCACACACCGGGATAGGTTTTATTCAAATGACGTTTCTAAGCACGCAAAGATGAATTTGATAAAAGTGAGAGAGGTTTTTGTCCACCACATAACCAAGAAGAAAAGCCTCCTTCAGTTTTTACATAGGTCTCATGGGTTTGGAGAAATGTCTGCACAATCATTTGCCACAGGAGAGTTGCTGCCCTTCTAGAATGACCTTGGTAAAATCAATTTTTCTCCTAGATGAAATGTTCAAATGACTTGCATGATGAGTCAACTGATAACTACACATAGAGATATTTCTAATGAGTTGTCATTTTCTCACTTTGGAGTTGAGAAAGACCTCCTAAACTTGACTGCAAAATCACTCTGCATTTTGGTAGCCTCATTCTACACATTTTGACCAATCTTGGGAGACTGAGATTTTGATAGGGAAAATGAACTCCAATTTGAAAAATTCAATATGGTTTGGAATATAGACTCGAAAAGATTTCCAACAAGCTATCCCACACCCAATTTTTACATCGAGAAGGCCTCCAAAAATGGCCTACAAAAAGTGCTATGTGTAGGGAAGGAGGTGTTGCGCATAGAGCAGTGCGCTGCGTGTAGGCAAATCTTTTTTAGTTAAAAAATGAACAGACGATGCGCATATGAGCCAGCACTGCACTTATGGGCAAGTGCGTTGCACTTAGGGTAGAAAGCATCAAAAACTCTCCAATCCTCAAATTTTTGCCAAATCACCTCCAAATTCAACTTGAACAAGTAAGTATTGTTGCTCTACTTGGTGATTAGTTTGCATATGTGAAGTTTTAGATAATTTTCTCACTCCCTATATGAAACCCTAGTTTTCACTATAAAACCCTAGTCATTTTTTTTCCTATCACCTAGTCTCATAACTAAAACCCTTTACTTATCATTCCCTTCACTCTCATCACATTCTACCACCTATTTATCACTCCCTAAACCTTCCCCTCCCTCTCATGGTTTGTCCATAGCTACTAAAACTCACTCACACCCATCCCTACAGACCCTAGAGGATACTATTCATCCCATACATTGTTGGAAACTGTGCATACTAAGAAAATTGATTAAACATGGATAGTGGTGACTATGACTATGATGAGGAGACAATAGGTGATAGTTAAATGGAAATGAGAAGGTAATAGAGAAAGCCTCATAAGGGAGGCAAGATCACAAGAGAGGAGCCAACTAACCTAAGATGACTATAGGCCTCTCCATTTGTAGTTTCATGTTTTAGACACCTTGACTGCTCCGAATTATTGTGAAGAGGTTGAGAGAGTGCAATATCATCCAAAGCTCACTAGACTTTTTGCAGCAGCTAGGCAAGTGTTTTCTCCATAGGATGTGGAAGGGGCCTTGCCTTCTACATCAACAAAACAGGTACAGGTTGAGCAACTAAAGAAAGGGAAGGAAAAGGTGCAAGAGGATGACTTCAATGATGAGAAAGAAAGAGAGTTTGAGTTGGAATAACATGCTGAGCCTAAGTAGCATGACACTGAGGTTATTGATCTAGAGGCTCAAGAGAGGGAAACTGTCAAAGATATAATCATTTAGGAGAAAGAAGCTCAAGTACAAGACTTGATGGATAACTTAGAGAGAGCAAAGTTTGTCATCACTTACCTAGAACAGGAGAACAAACAATTAAGTGATAAACAGGTCCTCATGTAGCTTGAACAACTGAAAGTAAATATGCAAATTGACAAGGAGGCTTGTGTCACTTTGACTCCTATCGAGCAAGAAATTGAAAAGGATAGGGAGACTTGGCTTGAAAGGGTCAACCTACATCTTGAAGGGCTCATTGAGAAGGCCAACAAGGATAAGAAAATGCTCAGACACATGGCATACCATTGCATGACCCACAACAAAATTTGTAACATGAGGATTAGAAAGTTAAAGGCTAGGCTAAGGAGAGATTTGGAAGGTGAAAAGGAGAAAGATAGATTAAAAATGTTCGCTGAAGCTTCCCTAGCCCATAAAAAGTAGTTGATGGTGGTGTCTGATGCCAAATTTGGGCATCTTTTGAAGAAATTTTGTCATTTTGAAATTTTGAAAATTCAAAACACAGAACATCTGCCCAGAAGCGCAACGCCCCAGAAGTGCAACACCACTAGTGTTGTGCTTTCTCTAGGTGCATCCAATTCACAAATGGTTTACATTTTTGGATTTACGGCATCAAGGATAGGCACCCTGTCACACGGAATGAGTCGAGGTTGTGGACAAGATCGACCTTCATAGTATCTAAAGATATCTAGTGACAAGCAAACCAATAAGAAACTATCTTTCTCTAAATATGCAATCAAAAACAAAGGCAAACAAGTGTTTTAGGCCTACCTTGGGTCCAATGCAAGTTTGTGGAGGCCTCGCTCCCTCGCTCCAAATGAGCTTCCTTGAAGTGTAATTCTGCAAACACAAACAAGCAAACAAATTAAATTGCACCTGAAAAGCCAATATCATAAAGCATATTCATCATAATGATCAAGGAGATTATGAAACAAACCACATAAGACAATTTGTTGAGAAAAATGAATCTGATTGGATTAATTCAAATGAAAGAAGAACTTTACAACCTGTGCCTTGATGTTGTACAAGCTCCTCCCAGGGTCCAACAAGAAGTCTCCTCTACTTTGACAAGTTTCACTCACTTCCCAATGAAACCAAAAGGTATGTGATCTCTCCTCTCAAGTTTAACTAGGAAGTCCCAATTCCATCAGCCAGCATTTACCCTAAAAAATGTTCAACTTCTAACCTCCCCAACAACTAACCCAATGCCTTAATTTATAGTGCAATGGAGGGAAGTTACTAGGTCCTCCTTCAAAGGGATAAAGTCCTCCTTCAAAGGGATAGCTCATCCTATCAAGGGATTAGCTCCTTCTCTTTTGGGATGCATGAACCACCTTTGAGCAAACAATCCACGTCAAAAATCCTTCTAGCAACATCTATAATTAACCCAAAAGTGAGTTTTTTAGGATAAAGTTGCGCCCTTTTTACTTTTACAGGGGTACGCACCCACCCCTTTACAGACAGAGCGTGCAGATACACAGGTAATATGAACAAAGGGTGTGGGCCTACAGGCAAAAGTGAGAGAAAGTGCGGAACCAGAGTAATATTGATTTTCAATGTCTTTCTCTCATTTGCAAAGCTTGACATGAAGAGCTAAGGTCTGAGACTTGCCTAGGAGGCCAGTATAAGTGATGATAGACCCATACTGACTGCAAATAGTCATGGTGACGATATTTTTGTGTAACACACCCTAGCAATTTTTAGAATTTTTGGAGCAGATTTAGTCCACCAAAAGGTCCAAAAAGACTCAAAATTTGACCTCTCTACCAGTTTTTGGACACACAGAAGTAGCCTTGGGAGAAACAGTATTTGATGGGGCAAGTGAGCTCCAAATCCATAAATTCCAAGTGTTCCAGAAACTAGACTTGATGCACTTCCCAATGAGCTATCTTGGGCTCAATGTGGATGTTGGGAAGGCGTCCATAAGTGGACGTAATGTGGTGCTACGTGTAGAACCAGTGGCCTTGCGCGTAGGGCATTTTTACTCAGGATGTCTGTTTTGCTAAATTTCGACTATTTTCTTGTTTTCTCTCTCATGGAGGTGAATTTTCTAATGTAATTAATGCCATGGTTTGTAAATGTAATAGTCAAACACTAGTACATGGTTTTGATGCTAATGAATCAGTTTCCCCTCTTTAAGAGGCAAGTTGTTTGACTGCCTAAATTCCTTGTCCTTGTTAGGAAATGGTTGAAACAATTCCTCTTCTCATAGTTTCGATCCCTGATGGTTAGGATGAGTGATGTCAATGTCGATATCATCTATTTTCTTGGTCATTAGCAAAGGTTGGATTCAGCCGGATGCTCATGTACTAAATATACATCATTTTGTAGCAGTTTGACATGAAACAATATAAAGTTGTCGCTATTTTTATGGGGTCCCTGTGGTATGGCCTTTAGCATGAGTTTCTTCTTCTATTATTATGTTTTCATGTTTTTCATGTATGCATCTCTCATGTAATTGCCTCTAATTGGATGCTTTCAATTCAGATAGGTGGAATCCATTAGGTTTTGATGCTTTGCCTTGGGAAAACACCATTATTTCATGTCTTTTCTACTGTTTAAGAAGGATTCATGACTTTCTCGTGCCCTTCTTAACTCCTCACCAGTCTAGCACTTCACCTCATCAAGCCTAAGGTGTTAAAGCTTATCCCTACCTTGCCCCATAGAATACCCTGCAATTCTGACTTAGTTTCCCAGACCCAAATTGCCCAAATCCTCCTGATCTGACAAAACACCAACAAAACCTATCAAAACCTTTGAGATACTATACCTAGCATAAAATATTGTTCCTTATCTAGTCATCTTGACTGAAATGCATAAGGAGAGAGCCCTCTCCCGACCTTGTAGGGCTAGCTACAAGGCTAATCTTGGTTTGTGGTTACCCTGGAAGTTGCCTCCCTTCAGCTTGAGGTAAATCTAGGTGATAACATAATGGCATCCATACTCAGGAACGTAGTTTTATGTTCCTCAGCAAAATGTATCAAGTTTAGATCTGATTGTTGATGTTGGATAACGATCAGACATCGGAAGGTTGAAATCATTCACCTGGCGACTCTAAATCATTTTCGAGATCACAATCCAAGGACTCCACTGGAGGATGAACCTGAACAGCAAAAACATGAAAGGAAAATATGGAAGGATCGGGTATTCAAGTTGGAATTTCATCCAATACATTATGTTCTTTTTTATAAATTATTTCTTCTAATTTCCCGAGAATTTCAAGAAGGCTTTACAAAGTATATTGGACTTGAGAAAAGACCCTAGACTTGCATTTGATTCTTTCCCTTTGAAGATTGTGAATCCCAAATATTCACATGCCTTTGATCTTGATCAAGACACTTCTTCTGAATCTTATGATGGCCGTCTTCAAATTGATGAGCCTCAAGAGACCAAGACTGATTCTGCAGCTTTTGTATATACTCCTACACCTTGGAAAATTCTAGATCGATACAGACCTTTGATTTTACCTCCTATATCCCATGCTTTCCCTAAAAATCATTACCTATATCTACCAAGATTTGATGGTGAATGTGACAACATCACTGCTGAGAGACATGTACTGAATTTTGAGTCTTTCCTTTACCTTTTTGAAGTTGATGAAGAGGATGTCAGTATTAGACTTTTTTATCTTTCTTTGCAAGGAAAAGTCATGAGTTAGTTCAAAACCCTGCATGGTGCGAGCATCTCAGATTTCCAGCAGTTCGTCAGAGTTTTCCTCGACAAGTGGGTGGTCAGACAGAACCCTTTCTTGATTCTAGAAGAGTATTACCAGCTGAAAAGATAGTCGAGGGAGACAGTACAACAATTTTCTGCTAGATTTAACCAAGTTTATTATTCGATACCTGTTAATATAAGACCTCCTCCTGGATCCACTCTCTTACACTACCTGGATGCCTTTAATCCAGAAATGGAGTTTCAGCTGAGAGAAAGGAACCTTGCAACACTTGAAGAGATGCAAAATAGTGGAGTAGATGTAGAGGCTAATCTGCTGATCAAAAGGGCAAAGTTGAAGGAAGAAAAGATGAAGAACATAGAACCAAAGGAATCAACATATTTAGAGGTAAAGCTCGACATTTTGGTAAGTGCAATGGAAGAGATGATGCAAAAGATCACCACAAGGAATGAGTATGATGTTCAAGAACATGGATCGCTGATTGAAGAAGAACAAGTGGCTGATCCAAAACATTTTCTTTCTTATCCCAGTTGTCATAGATCTGATAATCATTTTTTTATAGATCATCTTGGACAAGAGAGATTTGCTGATATGACATGTATGCTTGATGATGTGTTTTATACTGATGATTTGCCTAAGGTTGATCAGTATGATGATGTTTATGTTCTCCAAACAGAAGCTAGTCTTGCAAACAAATCAACAGTTGGTTTGTGGAAGGAGGAAGTTACTTTCAAGAGCTTGAATATAGTGATCAGTTGTTGCATATCAGCTATGGAAGTGAGGAGGAAAGTGCAACAAATTTTGAAGTAAGTGAAGGATCTTTGCCTTTTTGTTTTACTTCATTTCAGTTCATCAGAGACCACTTTCGTGCAATCAAAAATCAACCATTGATAATTTTTGATCTTGACCATCTAGAGGGCAATGAAATCCTTATTCAACACTTCTCATATCTATATTTGCAGCCCCTGAATGCCATTCATTGTCAAGTTGCAGATGAAGACTTGGAAGCTAGAACATATGATCAAATGATGCAAGATGATTCTGTACCATTATGTTTTGAATCATTTTAGTTTTTGAAGGGAATTTTCAATAGTATATCTTGAAATGAGCAGCCTATAGGAAATCATGCAATCTCATTGGAACCAATAGAAAATGGGTTGCAACAATCTTTTCAAGTTTTTCATGATCCAATAGTTGATGTGTTGGATGATGTTTGCAGTCAAATTCCTTCTCCATTAGCTAACTATGAGCTTGAAAAATGTATTGATACAAACTAGATCCGATAGCCAGTTTCATTGTCATTTTCAACAGGAGTCTTGTCACAAAGCTCAGATGAAAGTTTTCATTCATCGTATGAAGAGAAACAAAGTAATCCATTGGATGACCTAAGTCCCAGTGCACATAAATTTCAAGATCCTTCTGCAGTATTTTTGGAGTCAGATAGAGAATCCATATTATTCAATCTGGGAAAATTTGGATATGTTTACAAGTTTTCATGGGAGTTTCCTTTGAATAGTTCTCTCTTGTTGTTCATAAACAAGGACTTGCAGAGAATTCAAATAGCTGCCAGAATTCTTACTTGGTTGCATTAGTTGTTTCATTTCACTTGATCAGGTGATGAATGGAACAATTAGAGTAGGTTTTATTGAATAAACTCCATTTTTAGCATCTTTTGTAGTTTGTCAGTTGTGTTTTAGTATCGTGTCAATTTTTAGTTGATTAAAAGTAAGTTTGTGTCTTTGAGTCATTAGTATTCAGTCAGATTGAGTTTTTTACTCTATGTCCAATGGATAAGGCTACTTGGTCTACGGTTTTCTTGGCACCTCCAAGGAGTTACCATCCCCAATGGAACCAACGTTAGAGTCAGTCTTTTCATCCTTCCACCGGTGATCAAACATGCTCTTACAAAGTGGTACTGGGGTGTCAAAGTCAGATTTTGTCATTTCAGTGAATCTTCAAGTAAAATTTGGTCACTAGGTATTAGGTCTAGGATTTGTTTTCACTCCTTCCAAATTTTTCCAAGTATTGGTCCATGATGCCATTTGGTTGAGTGTACCATCATTCAAAGAGTTTTCATCATTATTTCAAGTTCTAATGGGTCATTTTACACATTTTTTGTGCTTCAGTGGTGCTTAGGTAAGGCTCATTTCCCTCTCCTAGGGATTTGAAGATCATTTTTCTTGGATGGTCAAATCATCAACAAAACTTGTACCCTGATGCTCATACGCCTTCCCCTATCCTTAATATAACTTCTTAAATAGTTCCCATTACAGATATCCATCAAATTCATCATTTTCGCACAAACCCTAGCCAATTGCTATAATTTAACACTTTTCTAGGTTAGGCGAGTGTTTTTCCCTTTTGGACCCCTTCCCCTCACTCAATTGTTGAAATTTCACTTTTCCCTGCTTTCAAACATCCCTCCCTACTTCCCAAAATTTTCTTAAGAATTTAGAAGCCCCTCATTCCCTTCATTTCTACAAATCCCCTATTCCAGAAATCGGGATAGATTTTATTCAAATGATGTTCCTAAGAACGGAAAGATGAATTTGAAAAAAGTGAGAGAGATTTTTGTCCACCGTAGACCCAAGAAAAAAAGCCTCCTTCAGTTTTTACACAGGTCGCACGGGTTGGGAGAAATGTCTGAACAATCATTTGCCACATGAGAGTTGCTGCCCTTCTAGAGTTACCTTTGTAAAATCAATGCTTCTCCTAGATGAAATGTCCAAATGACTTGCTTGATGCATCAACTGATAACCAGACATAGAGATATTTCCAATGAGCTATCATGAGCTCAATTTGGAGTTGTGGAAGACCTCCTAAAGTTGACTGCAAAATCACTCTGCATTTTGGTAGCCTCATTCTGCACATTTTGACCAGTCTTGGGAGATTGAGCATTTGGTAGGGAAAATGAACTCCAATTTCAAAAATTAAAGATTTTGTGGAAAGTAGACATGACAAGCTTTCCAATTCACTATCCCATGCCCAATTTGGACACTAGGAATGCCTTCAAAAGTGGTCTACAAAAAGTGCTATGCGTATGGAAGGAGGCGTTGCGCATAGAGCAGTGCGCTGCGCATAGGGAAACTTTTTTTAGTTCAATAATGAATGGGCACTGCACGTAGGAGCCAGCACTGCGATTTTGGGCAAGTGCACTATGCTTAGGGTAGCAAGCATCAAAAACTCTCCAATCCTCAAATTTTTGCCAAATCACCTCCAACTTCACCTTGAACAAGTAAGTATTGTTGCTCTACTTAGTGATTAGTTTGCATATGTGAAGTTTTAGATAATTTTTTCACTCCCTATATGAAACCCTAGTTTTCACTATAAAACCCTAATCATTTTGTTTTTTCCTATCACCTAGTCTCATAACTAAAACCCTTTACTTATCATTCCCTTCACTCTCATCACATTCTACCACCTATTTATCACTCCCTAAACATTTCCCTCCCTCTCATGGTTTGTCCATAGCTACTAGAACTCACTCACACCCATCCCTGCAAACCCTAGAGCATACTATTCATCCCATACATTGTTTGAAACTGTGAAAACTAAGAAAATTGATTAAACATGGATAGAGGTGACTATGACTATGATGAGGAGACAACAAGTGCTAGTTCAGTGGAGAGGAGAAGGCAACAGAGAAAACATCATAAGGGAGGCAAGATCACAAGACAAGAGCCAACTAACCTAAGAGAACTACATGCCTCTCCATTGGGAATTTCATGTGTTAGACACATTAGCTACTATGAATTATTGTGAACAGGTTGAGAGAGTGCAATATCACCCGGAGCTCACTAGACTTTTTGCAGCAGTTAGGCAAGTGTTTTCTCCACAGGATGTGGAAGGGACCTTTCCTTCTACATCGACAAAAGAGGTATAGGTTGAGTAGCTAAACAAAGGGAAGGAAAATGTGCAGGAGTATGACTTGGATGATGATCAAGAAAGGGAGTTTGAGTTGAAATAACATGATGAGCCTGAGCAACATGACACTGAGGTTATTGATCTATAGGCTCAAGAGAGGAAAATTGTCAAAGATATCATCATTCGGGAGAAATAAGCTCAAGTACAAGCCTTGATGGATAACTTAGAGAGAGAAAAGTTTGTCATCACTTACCTGGAACAAGAGAACAAACAATTAAGTGATAAACAAGTCGTCATGGAGCTTGAACTACCGAAAGTAAAGAGGCAAAGTGATAAGGAGGCATATGTCACTTTGACTCCTATCGAGCAAGAAATTGAAAAGGATAGGGAGACTTGGCTTGAAAGGGTCAACCTACCTTTTGAAGGGCTCACTGAGAAGGCCAATAGGGATAAGAAAATGCTCAGACACATGGCATACCATTACATGACTCGCAACAAAATTTGTAACATGAGGATTAGAAAGTTAAAGGCTAGGCTAAGGAGAGCTTTGGAAGGCAAAAAGGAGCAAGATAGATTAAACATGTTGGCTAAAGCCTTATTGGCCCATCAAAGCAGTTGATGGTGGTGTCTCATGGCAAATTTGGGAAGCTTTTGAAGAAACTTTGTCATTTTGAAATTTTGGAAATTCAAAACACAGAAAATCTGCCTAGGGACAT
>APFE030475372.1:5115-29721 GCA_000404065.3 Pinus taeda | reverse complement strand
GAATGAACTAAGGTAGAGATATCACAGTTGAAGGCTGTAATATCTCAACTTCCCTTTGCTGAGAGATAGTTTGAATAAAATCCTCCTTGCTGATGGGCTTATGATAGAGTTTCAACCTATGTCCATTGACAAGAAAGGTGTTGCCTTCTCCATCAATGGTAGTAAGCTTGATTGATCCATTTTCATAAACTTGAACTATTTCATATGGGCCCATCCAATGTGTGGTAAATTTGGCTTTATGATCTCTGAATTTAGAGTCAAAGAGTAAATCCCAGTCTCCTTCTTTGAATTGTTTCCTTTTAATGTGTGCATCATGCCAATGCTTCCTTTGTTTCTGCATTAGGATTGTGGTCTCCTCTGCTTGCTGCCTCATGTCATCTAACTGGTTCAATTGTTGAATTCTCTCTTGTTCGGCTTCATTGAGATCAATTCCTAAATCTACAGCCATCTTATAAGTATGTATTTGAAATTCAATAGGAAGCATTACCTCTTTTCCATACACCAACTGATATGGTGTAAATCCTGTAGTGTTTTTCCACGTGATTCTGTAAGCCCAGAGTGCATCTTTGATCTTCTCTTCCCAATTCTTTTTGTTCATTGCTACTGTCTTAGTGATAATTCCTTCCAATGTTTTATTTGTAGATTCCACTTGGCCATTGGCCTGTGGATGGTAAGGTGTACTTTTCCTGTGCTTGATTTTATATTTTTCTGTGATGTCTTGGACCAGCTTTGAAGTAAACTGAGTACCTTGATCTGTCACTATCTCCCTTGGTACTCCATACCTTACAAAAATTTCTTCAAAAAGGAAGCTTACCACTGTTTGTTCAGTTGCCCGGACTAGTGCTTTTGCTTCAGCCCATTTGGTCACGTAATCAGTACATACTAAGATGTACTTTTTGCCTTTGGAAGTTGGATTGATGGGTCCTACAAAATCTAGAGCCCATTTTTCAAATGGCTGTAAATGTACTTGAGGCTGAAGTGGCATTTCATCCATAGTTGTTGGTCTTCCCATTCTTTGACAGCTATCACAACTTTTCACGTACTTCTTGGAATCCTTAAAAATAGATGGCCAATAGTATCCAGGACTGAGAGTCTTGAATGTTGTTCTTTTGGCTGCAAAATGCCCACCACACGGTTCATCATGGCAATATTTTAAAATATCAATTATTTCATCATTTCTTACACATCGTCTAATAATCATATCATAGCTGGTGTAAAATAAATCTTCATTAACCCATGAATATCTAGCACTTTGTTTTATCAACCTCTTCTTTTCCTTTGAAGTAAAATATGGAGGTGTTTTTCCTGTGGACAAGTAATTGGCTAAGTCAGCATACCAAGGATTCACTATTGAAATTGCAAATAAATTTTCATCTGGAAAAGAATCTTCAACCGAAACAACCTCACCTGGATTTTGCAGTCTAGAAAGAAAATCTGCCACCGGATTCTCCTTACCTGGTCTATCTAACACTATAATATTAAATTCCTGTAATAATAACAGCCATCTGGTAACTCTACGATTAGTGATTAGTTTATTCATTAAATACTTAATGGCAGAATGGTCAGTATGTACAAAAACCTCATAACCAGTTATATAATGTCGGAATTTATTCACAGCATGTATGATGGCAAGCATTTCTTTTTCAGTGACTGTGTAGTTTAATTCTACAGGTGTTATATTTTTGCTAATGAAATAGATGGCATAATTGAAAGACTGTTCTTTTTGGCCTAATGAGGCACCTACTGCAGTATCAGATGCATTTGTAAATATGTGAAATGGTAGGGTCCAGTTAGGTCCTTTTAAGACTGGTGTGGTTGATAATTTTTCTTTGAGTGTTTCAAAAGATTGTTGACAATTCTCATTCCAGTTGAAAGGTGTATCTTTTGCTAGAAGCTTAAACAGAGGTAAAGCTATTTTACTAAAATGTTCAATAAACCTTCTGTAATAGCTTGCATACCCGAGAAAACTTCTTACCTCTTTTTGAGTCTTCGGAATTGGCAAATTGACAATGATCTGGATTTTTTATGGATCAACTTTAATGCCTTGAGAAGAAATATAGTGACCTAATACTATCCCTTCATTTAACATCATAAAACACTTTTCATTGCTCAGGGATAGATTAACTTCAATACATCTCTTCAAATTTTTTTCAAGATTCTCTAATGATGCTCAAATGAATTACCATACACTGAAAAATCATCCGTGTAAACTTCAACACAATCATGAACTAAATCAGCAAAAATAGCTAATACAACTCTCTGAAATGTAGTTGGAGCATTGCAAAGTCCAAATGGTAAAACATTATAAGCATAAGTGCCCCAGGGACAAGTAAAAGTGGTTTTGTCCTGGTCCCCTAAGGCTATTATGATCTGGTTGTAGCCACTGAAACCATCAAGAAAAGAGAATGATGATTTCCCAGCTAATGTGTCTAGCACTTGGTCAATAAATGGTAGTGGGAAATAATCTTTGAGGGTTGCTTTGTTCAATTATCTGTAATCAACACAAATCCTCCACTTGCCATTTTTCTTGGGAATTACTACCAATGGGGATACCCACTAACTGTCAGAGATAGGATAGATAAAGTTGACTTTCAACAGTTTTTGTAATTCCTCTCTAACAATATCCTGAAGCATGGGATTCATTCGTCTCTGTGGTTGCCTCACTGGTTTGATATTACTATCCGTATAAATGTGGTGAGTGCATGTTTCAGGGTGAATTCCGTGCATATCGGTGTAGTCCCAAGCAAATGTTTTATGGTATTTTCTCAATAATTGTATCAATTTTTCCTCCTGAGATGAGTCTAGGTGAGTGCCAATATTCAAAGTTTTTCCTAGACTAATCTCTATGGTCTTGCTCTGTGTGTTTGTGATAGATTGGATAGGAAAAATGTTCTGAAATGTTGTTTGCAAGGAATGAATGGTGCATGTTTCCTGAGAATTTTGTGCCAAAAGTTCATCTGCAGCATGGTATTGGTCATTTCTCAATTCTTCGGAAATATCAGGTTGAGAAAGGAACAATTCTACCAAATCATCATTATTATGTTCTTGAAAATCATAGATTTGGTTGATGCTGAAAACAGATTGAACTTTTGCCTTATCATTGTATTTATCATCAAGCCATAAATTGTGTGCTACTGCTGGTGATTGTGCTGATGGGTAAAGCGTGAGTTGTTTTCTTTCAATTCCTCGTGAAATGATCATATTACCCGATCTACATCCTATGAATGCATCAGCAGTTGCTAACCATGGTCTACCAAGGATGATAGGGTGTCCTCCTAAATTGGATTTTGGCTGAAGAACTAAAAAGTCCACTGGATACTCCCAAGAGTTCAGTGAAACAATTATGTCCTCCAAAATCCCTTCAGGAATCACTTTAGACCTATCAGCGAGTTCTAGAACAATTGTTGTGTGCTGCAAGTTTGTGAGCTGGAGTGCTTTCATGGTTTCAAGATTCATCACATTTATTGCGGCCCCAAGGTCAATTAAGGTGTTTGGAATATGTATGTTGTTAATGATTGTAGTGACTTTGGGAATACCAGGATCAACATACTTTTCCATTGAAATGGTGTTTGACATAAGGCCAGCTAAATGTCCAATAACATGAATGGTTTGTGGATCAACTCTTTTCCTAGTAGGCTTTTTAAGGCACAGTTCTTGGATGGCTTTAGTATATATGGGAATGTCTTTTATGGCTTGTAGTAGCGGAATTTTTATATAGACATTCTCTAGCTCATCTAAAACATCAAACTGTGGTATAGACATGGGAATTTTTGTTTGGACCAATCTGTCTGGAAAAGGTGGTGGATGCAACGGTTGCATTTGTTTATTTTTGATGTCATCATTTGGTTTCGTTTGAATTGGAGTTTCATTTTCATTTTCTTTGTTTTCTTCTTGTTTATCAACTGCTGGAGATTCTTTGTGAAGTACCTTACCAGACCTCAAATTGATATTTTGCAAGGGTAATGTGGGATATGAGGGCCCCTCATCTACATTGTAAGCTGGTCTCTCTACTTTGTTATTTGGATTTGGTACAGGTTGAGCAGGGATTTGAGTAGGTCTAGGAGGTTGTAGGTTAGATGGAAGTTGTAATTGTGGTGGATTTATTAGTGGAGGATTAGACAATGCTTGTTGAGTGGGTTGGGGTTGTGTGGGTAAACAACTTGCTACTGAGGATATTGCCGATATGGTTGAGGATATGGCGAATATGGCTGATGATATTGTTGATATGGCTGCGAATATGGTTGGTATTGTTGAGGGTATGGTTGATATTGTTGAGAGTATTGTTGAGATGGTCTCCATCGTTGTTGTGGGTAACTTTGGTGCTGCCGTGGCATGGGTACATTCCATGAATTCTAAGCATACATCTGATCATGTGCAGGAAATTGCAAATTCTGGTTTTGGAACATACCTTGAGGTGGAGGTCTTGGCTGCCATGGTCTCTTTGCACCCATAAAATATGCATTCTCCATATCTGTATTAGCTGACACATTACAATTCTGTAAAACCTTGACTTTAGAGCAATGAAATATATCATGATTTTTAGTACAAAAGGCACAAACTTGAATGTTTTCTAATGGGCAATCTTTTAAGGCATGTTTCTTCCGGAATTTTGGACCAAACATAGCCATCATTTGATCTTCCTCTTCTTGTCTTTTCTTAGCTTTAAGAGTGTCAATTTGAGTTCCTAAGGTACTCAACAGATCTGTTTTGAATTCCTCTAACAAATTTCCTATTTCAGCTCGTGTGACACTTGCTGAAGTAGATTTTTTGGCTTTGGATGATATGGTTCTCTTTCCAATTTTGGCTTTGCTCCTAGAATACTTTTCACATAAATCAGAAATTTCTTCGAAAGGTAAGGTGGAAATATCAACTTTGCCCATAAAATTAAGATCATCTAAGTATTCCTCTCGAATTCCCTTCAAAAATATTGTTCTAATGAGATCAAGAGTCATGGATCGATGTTTTGATTTTTGTAAATTGTAAGCAAATTGTTCCAAGTACTCTTCTAGATTTTCATCCTCTTGTTGATTCATTCTAAAGATATAATATTTAGAATCCTTTTATCTACAATAAGGTTGGTATTTCCTTAGGAATATTCTTCTCATGCCATCCCAATCAGTTATTGCATGCTCACCAAGTCCCATGAACCATCTTAGTGTTGATGCCTTTAATGTTGCTGGGAAGAGTCTAAGCCTATGGGAATCATCTGTGTAACCATATGTTTGACATACAATGTCAAACTCAAACAAGAATGAATCTGGGTCTTCTGAAGCCATGCCATAAAAGTTTGGTAACACAAAAGGAGGTATGTTTTTCATTTTTATTTCCTCATCATGATTTTCTTCTGGTTCGTGGATAGGAAATTTAAAGGTTGACTCTTCCTCCTCTCTTTGATCTTGTTTTTGTTCAGGAGTGGGTCTTCTTGCTGATCCTCCTCCTTCCTTAACCATTTTTATAGCTTCCTCTGGTGATTTAATTGCTTGTTCAGTATCACTCGTTCCAAAGAGTTGTTCTAGAGATTGTTGAGTTATTTTTCTACTTTCTCTCTTTGTAGAAGATTCAGGGATATGTTTCTTCTGTGATTCGTGTGTCAATAGGATTTGTCTCTCAATAAGTGTAAGTCTTTGGCCTAATTTGTGTTTATCCTCTAATTTTTGTATGGTGATTTCCTCAGCTGGTGTTGTGTGTTCAATCTTTACCAAAGGGTGTGCTCTTGGTGGTAGGTTAGTTTTTGGATGGGGGGTTTTTATGAATCTACCTTTATTATCTCTAGATCTGGGCATAAGCAAACATGACTTCTAAAGTGACAATTAAAATCAATCTATGTTGTGTTTTTGTTTATATATAGATATATATATATATATATTATTGATTTTTTTTTTCAAAATCCTCTAACTACGCCTCCCCGGCAACCGCGCCAAAATGTAGTGGCCAATCTAGGGTGCTAGATTAGACTAGATTTATTATCAACCAAGGTAGGTAAACTTAGAGGCACATGTCTAAAGTCTATAGACATAAAAGGATTCCTAACTAAGTGTCTACTGTGACAGGCTACAGCACTCCTTTACAGGAGGTTAAAATATGTTTCCTCTCACCTTAACACTCAAATCACTTAATTTATCTAACTGTCCTAAAGATACAGTGTATTGCTAGACTAAATTTTCAATCCTCTTACAAGGATGTTATGCACAAAAGCTCTTTCTAGCTAACACTTAAGCATTCATGAAAAATCAAAAGCACACTAAATTTTAAATGCATGAAAATAGAGTCTATGGAGATGCTTTAAAATCTAACAATGGATCAAATCTTTTACAAGATATGGTTCAATTATCTAACAATCAAATATTCAAGCTATCATCATAAATACCATTTGCAAGAATTTCTAATCAAATCGATAAAATCATAGACATGGAAATAACACTAAACACTATGCACACTACTCAAATTCAAAAACGCTATGGAAATGAAATTAACAGTATACCAATCCACATAGGGCCTGTCCATGCTTCAATGGCACACTGAAGTAACCTCAAGCAACGAGAGTATTAATGCATAAATACTGTTGGAGTAGAACGGTGACTGTAATTAAGTTCTGAAGATTGAAATCACATACAAGAGTTCTGTTCTGGAACAATACACAGAGATAATAATCGTAACTGTCCTTGAAACAAAAAAACACGCAGTCTTTATCTGCTTGTCTCCTATCTAAATCGAATGTACATTCATTAAGCAGATGTTTCTGCTTTTACAAAAGAGTGATTTTTGGTCCTTTCTAATCTAAACCGATTTCCAAAAGCAAAACGAAATCAGTTTGGGAAACCATGGCTTTTTGTTGCCTTTGTGACCAAAAAGGTTGGGTTTGACCAGCATTGACCGCATAACCAGTAGCTTTTGATTTGCTATTGAATCGATTTTCCACCATGCATGTACATTCCAGATCTCATTCCTACCCATTGCTTTGACTTGCCTTTCATGCCACGTGTCACATCATAAACCATTTACAGGAAGTCATGACATCATGTAATCTTTTTGTTGAAAATTCCTAATTTTTAACATAAAAATTCATAAATTAACTTTAATGTAAACTAAGAACTATAATGCTATTAATTAATCAATTTCGATGGATATGAGGGGTTTATGGAAGAAAAAGATAGACAAATGATGGTGTTTCTAGAAGAAAAAGGATGGCAATGAAATGGTACCAACAAGCTTAAAGAGGACTCCATTTTGAGGAACAAGTGGTGTCTAGGGTAGCAACTGGTTCCAGTGATGTTGGAACTTCTCAAAACATGTTGATTTATGTGAAGAGTCTAGCTAATAGGACCACTCAATGCAATTGTTCCTCAAAAATGGTAAAACAATCAAGTGAAAGCATATGATCAGCCAAAAGGATGGTGGTGATGGGATGGAAACAACGAAGGATCATCTGACGAAAGAGGCTGATAGAATGACAATCACAAGGATTAAAAATGGAAATGGGTTCATTTTTACACAAGCTTGAAATGAAAAACTATGATTGAGATTGGTTTACATGCCCCCTTCATGATGAAAGGGAGAGTCTTATGTAACCAGATGGAAGTCGTTGTAGTGAAGCAAGACAGTTATCCAACACTTTTTGGCTTCATCCAGATAGCGACAAAGTTGAATCGGGTGATTCCCTTCCCTTCACATAATCTACAGGGAAACTTAACTTTAACACAAGGTGCATGCCCCCAAGCTTCATTACATTCACCTAAGTAGACTACTCGTGGCTATCAGGTCGATGGAGTGAAGGTTATTTTACGAGATCAAGTAAAAGACTTGACTAGGATTTTACGAGATCTAATCAAAGACTCAACTTGGAACTTGGGACCTTGTTTCATTTTTTAATGAGCTTGACACAAGACAAGGAACTCTACTCATATTCCTTGTTTCATTTTTTAACGAACTTGACACAATAAAAAAACTATGCTCATGGGCCTGTTTCATTTTTTAACAAGGTTGACACAGTAAAAGAACTATCCTCATGGGCCTGTTTCATTTTTTAACGAAGTTGACACAGTAAAAGAACTATCATCATAGACCCTTGTTTCATTTTTTAATGAGGTTGACACAAGACAACAAACTATCCTCGGACTCCTTGTTTCATTTTTTAACGAGGTTAACACAAGACCATGAAGTATCCTCATATTCCTTGTTTCATTTTTTAACGAGGTTAACACAAGACCAGGGAGTATCCTCATGGGAGTTGTTTCATTTTTTAATGAGGTTGACACAGTAAAAGAACTATCCTCATGGACCTGTTTCATTTTTTAACGAGGTTGACATAATAAAAGAACTATCCTCATATTCTTTGTTTCATTTTTTAATGAGGTTGTCACAAGACCAAGAACTATCCTCAAATTCCTTGATCACAACTCATAACAGGTCATGAAGGAGAGATCTGGTTCTAATGTCCCCAGTACATGTTGTATAACATCACTGAATTGATCGTCAGTTGATGTAAGTGTGGAACAGGTTGCCACATAATTAACCCTTGGTGGGGATGATACCATTGGTACAAAAGGACTACTTAGGGAATATGGTTGACTGGAAGTCATATTTGAACCGGGAAATAAAAGCTGGTCAAAGATGACAATTCTACCTTCATGCAGGAAACAAATCACTCGAAAGAGTGTCGAAACAATAGCTCCCATGTCATAAAGATAGTCGCACCCAAGAAATAAATTGTAATCTAAAGGTCCTGGGACTACCATCACGTTCAAATAAATTATTTTTCCTCCCAAAGTAATAAGTAACTGAGGAAGGATCCCTAATGGTTGATTGGTTCCTCTGTTAAAAGCCAACATATTCTAGGTAACTAGCACAAGCAACAACGAACCGAGTGCTTGCCAAGCAGTTAAGGAAAGGATACTCACAAATGCACCTTCATCTATAATAGTGCCAAATACAATCATATTACAAACCTGTACTATGATCTAGAAAGGCACATAAGAAGGAAGACGAAATCCTGCAAGTCGATTTCAATCAAAGGAGGTGATTATACTACTTGGAGGGAGTACCATATAAACAAGAGAATTAACCCCTTGAGTTACAAGAACTGGAGGATTTTCCTCTTATCTTGATGTAACAGGAGGACTGCCCCCAAGCTCATTAGAATATGAAGAAACAAAAAGAACTTGAGTGGTATCATATTCACTCTCTTCGGGAAAGGTACGATTAACTGAAGGTGAAATCGGGTCAAGTATTTCCTTGACCTGTTGATTTGGGTCAGGTATAGACTCAAAGGATTCACTTTCTGAGAGTGTTCATTTGACCGACGGTTGATTTTGGTCGGTCAATCCATCAACTAGTGAAGGATTTAGGGAGAGTTTCTTGTAACCAGATGGAAGTCGTTGCAATGAAGCAGGACGGTTATCTAACACTTTTTTGGCTTCATCCAAATAGGGACAAAGGTGAATGAGATGATTCCCTTCACATAACCTATGCGGAAACTTAACTTTACCCTTCTTTCCATGAACTTTACTACCACTAGTTGATGATGTGTCACCAACATGATCTCGAAAAGTTGATGATGCAAGATGATGTAAACGAGAAGACTATTATTCTAAAATTTGAGGAATATCAGGACAATTTCGAAAAAGATGGTCTCCTGCACAAAGTTTGCATGGATATCGAACTTTGTGAGGCTTGATGGACGGTTTCTCATCCTATGTTACATTCAAAGCAATGGTTGTTTGATTTCCCTTATGCTGAATTTGCTTCTTATTCTTCTTCTTCCCTCTCTTCTTTTTCTTGGCCACCTGGTTACTAGTACCAATACTTTCACCAGGTGAAGAGGAAGAAGGGGAGGTAGAAACAACCGAGGAAGAAGGCAAAGGGCCAACCTTAAGATAAACTGGAGGTTGATTTTGTCCAGTTAGAGGTGTACTTGATTGTGGAGAAATCATGACATTTTGAACCAAGGAGGTTGAAAACAACCATATAGGCAAACCAATGGTAAGTCCCAATAGGGATAATGTAGCCATGTAAGGAGCACCAATATTTTCAAAAGAAGGAAAAGGACTAGTATTCCCATCAAAAGGAATTCCTTGATCGGTGGACTCCAGATTTGTCGCCATATGTTTCAACCTAAGATCAACTAAGGAGTGAGTGTGGAGGATGTTATCCGCTGTCAATTAATTTTATTTTAATCAAAGTAACATAACAAAACAAAAGAGGGATAATCTAGGCAAAAGGTTTACCAAGCAACTGTGAACTGCAAAATACTTCCCAGAGAACCGAGAAGTACAGGCAGGCAATCTGCCTGAATGCTATGTTTAGTGTATCACAGCGTACAAGGCGGCCGACTCGGTTACCTAAGGATGGATAGCAACCTAGTGTTGTCCTCCCATATATACTCGAAAGTGCGTGGAGGCCCAATCCGTATAAGAGATGTCTAATGCAAAACCGCACAGTGAGAGCATTCCCATATACTTTATATACTGTAACACCACCCTATATAAGTTAGCAACAACTGCTTATTTTTTTATGACGTCGGAACACGTCTCTAGCCTAGACCTCTAAATGTTTTTCGTTAGGTGACAATGCTCCATTAGGTAAATTCAGAAAAAATTTGAGTTGATCTTCTTTATAATTTGCCTTTCAAGGTTCACCGTGTGATGTATGTTTGCAATTCCTAAAATGCAACTAATATGATAAGCATTATTTCCATTCAATTTGACAATGAAAATCATTAGCTAGTAGGGATAAAGCAATCAAATCTTTGACAGAGCAAAGAGCATATCTAATGCAATTTCCCTAGCTATTCCTATCAAGCATTTACAAACTTTAATATGCACATGCATGTATTTCTTTTCGATTTCCCTTAATGTAAATGAACAAAAAGGAAAACTAATGCACAATCGATCAATAAACTCTTTTCATAAAAATGACGATTTTGTGACAATTTCTTTTCAAGGAAAGGAATAATTTACGACACTTTCATTTTCAAAGAAATGAGGAATTACAACACTTTCAACGAAAAGACTAATCATATGCACACATCAATCAATCGATATTTCATCAATGAACATTTTACGACAATTCAATTTTCGAAGGAAAAGATGATTTTACGACACTTTCTTTCGACAAAGATCAATCAACCATATTCTAACTTTGACTATAAAGTGATAATGACAAAGAAAACATTAAAGAAACATTAATCGATCCAATCAAAGTAGGGCTAGCTAAGGAGATGAAAAACTATTTTCAAAGACATGACATCCATTTACAATCAGCAAACAAGAAATCAGAAGAATTATGGCAAAAAATTTAATTCCAAGGGTGGGAATCTGACCTTAGGAAGATCAATGCAAGTTATAGAGGGAGTAACTGCACTGTGGTGCATTGTCTCTAACTGGAGGGTGCATTGCAGCACACTGTCTCTAAGGATAGCCTGCACTGATTCTTGTGAGGCCACTCAAGAGTCATCTAACCTCAAATTTTGACCAAAATTCAATGCAAAAGGTTTAATTACAACAAGTAAAGTATTTCAAGGTGTCTAAGGAGGTGGATAAGCTACTAAGATGGATAATCACTCCCTAGTATGGTCGTGAATTTTTTTTGGTAAGTTTTAGTGTCTACGGATAAACACTTAAACCTCTAGACTAGTAGCTAAGTCTAGAACAACAATGCAAATAATTCTCTACTTTTTCTATGACCAATAGATTAAATAAGAGGTAAAGAAGCCTACCTGAAGCTTTCTCTTACTCCTTATCTCCCTTGACCAATTCTGTCACTCCTCTCCATACTTAATCCACTTGAAGAGTACCTGCACACAGACAAAAGACAAAAACTAATCAAAGCATATGATAATGATCTATTGATTAAACATAGCATGGAATTAAGTACATGATACACATATGAAAGCATCAATGGAAAATACAAGCATATGGAAGAGGCTTTGAACAATTTATTAGTAAAAGGAAGAGTTACAACCCAATTTGCTTGATTCAACATCACTCCTCCAGTTCAATCCCATCCTCTCCTCATAACAAGCAAGACATTTTTACATCCTTACAATACTTGAAATCAACTCAAGTCTCATACTAACAGCATCTCACTATAATTCAATGATTTTTTGCCCAGCCAGCCAGGCAGCCCCTGATCACATAGATGAGTGGTCTTTTTATAGGTGAATGAAGGGAGTTATGCCATAAATGGTGATAATGAATGCCCTCCCAAACTTAAAATTTAGTTTCATGGAGGAAGGGATAAAGGGATTGATGTTCCTTAACTCCCTCCCTCATCCAAATACGAACCCAAAGAAGTGGATAGCCTTGAGAAACTTCTAGAGGCATCTAATGGGTAAGAAATATTTCAAACCCTAATGTAAATTCACTCAAATTCACCTAGCGCAAGCCAAAGAGAGACCAAGTGCGCTGCAATGCACACTAATAGTGTATTGGCTGCACTGCAGCGCACCCTAATGAAGGTCTGCCTACGTTGATATTCTTAGAGGAAATTTTTGGATGATTTCAGTCATGGCACTTCTTGGGAAGCTAGGCATTTTGATGGTTGACTTCTTTAGGGCATGTAACAATTGAATTAGGGTTTGACGGGCCCTGATAGTACTGATCTATAAGTTGGGGTTGATGTGCCCAAATGGATCTGTAACAGGCGAATAATGTTGTTGTTGTACACTTTGACAGAGGAACAAGATGTTGAAATTTTGATAAATGCCTTTTCAAGAGGTAAGTTCGAGTTCCAAAGGTGTAGCATAGGGGTGGTTGATAGTCCCTTTCTTGCAGAGAGGGAGTGTTGAAAAATGCGACAAGAAATTCTCAATTTGATTTTACCTTGATTAAATTGAAAAAATTCGAATCTCCACATCAATAGACAACTTGGATGATTTTTACTTGTGTGACATGGATTGTGTCACCCAATTTACTCATTAAATTCAATTTGGAGGAGTTAGAGTTCATTTCAGTATGTGTGATTGCTAATTTGTAGCAATCAAGGTTAGGTATTTCATGTTGTTTTCAGTTAAACTAGTTCCAACTTTTTGAGGAACTAGGGGAAGGTTAGTTAAGAACTGGGACTTTAGTTAAACTTAGTGATCATCCAGTTAATTGATCAATCAGCCCAAAATAGCTAGTGCATGCATAGAATTCGAGTTACCCAGTTGAGGTGGAGATCCCAAGGTAGTGTAACATCAATTGTAAACTAGTATTGAGTGTACACGTGTTGCATGCAATCAAAGGATTATCCTAAAGGAATTGTGTAATCAACTTGAGGAATTTCCTAAATAATAGGGGCCTAATTTCTCAAGGAAATAGGTGCTCAAGCAGAGGAAAAAATTGACTAAGTCTAGGTCAGAGCCTTTCAATGATCAGAGAGATAGGTTATGCTCAGTTGAGAAAAGAAATTGTGATACATCTCTATTCTTTTGATTGAATGCAAGCAAGAATTAATGTTTTTAGTATTTTTCTTTCCCTAGGAAAAATACTTGTTGCATGTGTGTTATTTCTTATTGCATGTCTAGATTTTTTGTTCTAGATTGTGAATTAACTTCCGCAAAGCAATAGAGTAGGTTTCTGTCTTGTGATTTTGATTCAAACCTCATGAGAAGTTGCAAATATACATCATAATTTCTACAATAAATGAAAGCCACAAATTCAATTTACATCAACTTTTGTAGGCACAAACCCCCTCATATTTTCAAGCACCAACTTGTTGGAGGCAAAAACATGAAGGAGACTCTAATCCCCTGATTTAGAAGTACCTACTTGTTCCCATCAAATACATTTTCCATATCATTTTCAAGCATAAGTTCATGGCCATTTTAATTAAAATGTCATTGAACCAAGTATTCTTAATTCTCATATCTACAACATTCTCCTACACATCAACCTTTCTTCCTTCAATTCACTGATTCAATTATTTCTGGTTTAGATCTACAATTTTCAACCTCACCTCAGTGCTAGATCTCACTAATCTTCACATAAAGCATATTGAAAAACACTTCTTTACCACTCTATCTTAGATATTCTTCTCTTCAAGTTCTATAGTTTGGTTCCCCCTTCCTCTCTTCATACAAATCAAGCTTTTGTGCTTCTATTGGTTGATTTTAGTTCTTACTCTTTATTTTGCATTGGAATACCATAGTTTTATGTCACCTTCATTTTTCTTATAGATGTTTCGATACCAAATTTAATTCATTTCATCCTCTTTCACTAAATTTGGCATCAAAAATAATATTTTTCCCTCAAATGAAAATTTGGCCCCTGATTGCCAAATTTCTATCCTATAGCCCCCAGTGGTTAGCTCATAGGTACATATGACTGCAAGCCTGAACCAAGGGCTTGAGACCTAATGGTGTTTAGCCCTAAACCGCTACAAATATTTCAATGGTAAATTGTTCAACACGTTCTGCAACGTGCTAAGTGACCCAATTTAAATTGAAGACAAAGATGTCACTTCGCGCCCCCTTCTTGTTTAAGCTTTTTAACGAAGGGGGGTCATGTATGAAATTTCTTGGATATGATTTAGATGACCCCCAATTTTTTGGTGTGCACCCAATGATCTCATACTATGATCATATCTAATGATCAAGACAACATGTCTAAGATTTTATGAGGGGGGATCCAAAGTATAACCTAGGTGTTGTCATGCGATGTGGTCATCCAAATCAGTTGGCATATAACCTGTGCCACATGCATATCCATACAGTGTGGTCACCTTACCCAATTCCCGTGCTACCTATGCCCTAGGTTCTACCATGCAACATGGTCACCCAACTCAACTACCATGTCACCTATTCCAACCAAATTAAATGTGCTACATCATATTTTAGTCACGAGTTATTCCATGTCACTGCCACATGTCATGGTATAATTTTAATTACAAACGTGTACTTAATGTATGGCTTGTGTTTGACATAGTTATACATGGATCAACAAGTCATGTTACAGACACATCGTTTCTAACTGCCTATTGCATTGGGAGAAAGCACACATGTTTGTTTCCTCCCCTTTTCTTTACCATGCCTTTAGACCCTACTCCTGCTCGTAACCCTACCTCCTTTCAAGTTGAGAATGTTGTGGATGCATTTCACTACTCTCTCCTTATTTCATTTTAAAGTCCTGTTTAGATCCATGTAACCCAATTTATTAAAATATTTGTTCATTGAGTGATTGCTTTTTTAGGGGACGCCCTAATTTGAATGGATTATAATTTGTGTCAGTTTTCTAATTTTGATTCTAAATATCATGGAAACAAGACACTTGGAATTCATGTAGGAAAGTATTTTTATTTTTGGAGCTAAATTTATGCATATTTGTAATAATTGGGTTGGGGATGAATGATAGAGGTAGTTTTTGAAGAATTTGGATTGTGGATATCTATTCTATTGTGCATTATTGCATTTTCTTTTTTAATACAATTTAGACAATGTTTTTTTGGATGCGATTTATTGTGGAATCTATTAAGTAGCCCTACCTCTTAGGCATCCCCATATAATTTTATCGTTGGAAGTTTGAGATATTTGCATTACCAACTAAAACATTTGCAAAATAGTTTTTGATCCTTGTCAACATTGGATAACTCCAAATTTGGTATAAATCTAAGAAAGTATTTTTTTACTTAGCAGTGCTCTAATTATATTATTATACCTTAAATGTGTGTGCATTTAAGAAGTTTATTAACATTTCGTTACTAGCTGCTCAGTGTTAGCTATGTTTTAAGTTATTAGCTGGACCCACATATTGATATTAATTGTTGTAAAAATATTTGCAAGTCGAACAAAAGGGTTGTATAGGGCTTATATTAATCCATAACTGGATTTATCATTATTCATCATCTTAGGTCAACCAAAATGAAACGCAAAGAGTGGTTGATTTCATGCTTCAATGGTATTACATGTGTTTGGGTTTAGGTCCTTACATTTTAATATAAGATTCTTTTATGGTTAGTTGTTTTTTTGGTTGTTGTTATGTGCATAAATTTTCTATTATCATTTTACCATATTTGTTTACAGTACTTTGTTCCACCATTATTTTTGTATGGAAAGTTTATCAATCTAGCAACATTAGGGGACTAACTATTTATAATGAGAGATCATTTTGGTGACCGTTTTCTAAGGTTCACTTAGCAAGAATGTCAATAGTTAAAAGGATCATTCAACTTCCTCGACACGAGTTATTACACAAGTTAGTGCACTCTCATACATGTAATTTACAAGTCAACTGTCATATATTAATTATTATATGTTGTATTTTTCTTTCCATTTGTTTTCACAAGTTATCTACAACGTGAGCTTTTGAGCATGTAACTTAGTTGGCATGATTATGCCTAATATTTCTCTAAAGGTTGAATACTAAGTTACTAAGGTGTTATTTTTTATGGTGATGTTTATTTTCTTTGTTTAAACAGTTCATCTAACCACATAATGGCCACTATCGCCCAACTAAAGAAAACTTGTTCGAGTTTCTTGCTTTTATGGGAGAAAATAGCATTGGCATTGCTAATGTTGAGGTATATGCCATATAAATCATTTATAGTATACTTAATTTATACTCAAGTTTTCATCGTCTTTCATGTCTTATACTCTACATTGTATCTTCTTTCATTTTCAGGAGAGGAGCTCAGTATTGATGGTAAGAAGCAGGAATTAAAGAAAGAGAAGAACAATAAAACTAGAGCGATAAATGCAAAAATAGAGAGAGAAGAAAACCAGTCTAGTGATACCCTTAGATCTAAAATCCTACATAAGACACACACATAGCTACTGATGGTCAAGTTTTCATAGTTGGTGAATTCACTTGCAATGCCTTGGCAACATAGTAATAATGTTTTGAAGTGATGAAACAATATTTCATGTGTAAATTGTAGTGCAACCAATATTAATATGGAAACTCATATTGTAATACTTGACATTTTTATATAATAAAATTTATGTGGCTAAATGATTTATATTTGCACTTGATATTATTTAGTATTGTATTTAACATGTGTAATTTTGTGTTTTCATATTAGATGAACATGCACATTGTATGACATTTTTTTTTCCAATTTAGTCGCAAAATCATACTAATTAATTTATGTTGATTAATAATGAATACATGAAATCAATCCAAAACTACTAAATTAGTAGTGTATTTTGACTAATGGTGAACATAAATAATATGAATATATGACTAAATTAATTATTTAGAATGATTATTAATGAAATTTAATTAAATGAATAGAAACTACTACATCAGTTGTTTACATAATGAATATGAAACTACCAAAAAAAATATAAATGACTACTATAAATGATAAATTTGTGATTACAAATGATGGCTAAATTTTGCATATATATGACTATTAATAGCTAGTTTACAATATCTTATAACACGGCCAAAATTTATTCATATTTCTTTGGTCATTAATTGGTTTTAAACAATGACTAAAATTCGCATATATATGACGATTAGTAGCTAATTTACAGTATCTTATAACACGACCAACATTTTGGTCATATTTCTTTGGTCATGAATTGGTTTCTCAGGTAATCATATAGTAATACATTTTGTTGTATATTGGATGACCAAATTTATGACTAAATATACTACTAGAAGATAAAATTGAGACAACCAATTAATGACTAAGCTAAAAACAACTAAAAGTTGGTCACGTTATAAAATCTGTAAATTAGCACAATTGGTCACCAACTGAAAAATGGTCATTTATATGTAAATTTTAGTCCTTTTTTAATAACTAATTAGCCATTTTGTACTAGTGATCCCAACTAAAACTTGGGTTAATCCCTTTGAATGAACATAGATTAAGGACTGGGTCATTATGGTTCTTACTACTAATAAATCACTAATAAACCGCATGGTGCTTGTTGTAGGTATAATTGATAAACCTTATTGGTGTTTGCTATTATAAGGCAGCGAATAAACCATCTAGTTAGTGAGATTCATATTCAGAGTGTTTCACCAAGATTTTTATGTGAATTCCTAATTATCTTGGAAGCTTACCTTGCAGAGTTAAATTAGAGGGAATATGTGGATGAAGGATCAGTCGAGGGCTTGACTAAGTCAACATGAACCAGATAGAAAATGAAGTCACGGCCATGAAAATGGCTTAAGAAGGGAGTTTCCCTTAACTAAAAATTTTTCTTAGCTGATATATTTTATTTTTGAAAATAATATGAATATGTAAATGGTAAGAAAATAGAAAATGGTACTTGCTATGTTTTTGGAAATACAATAAGGTTACCTAATGAATTCCATGTCACATGGAATGTTCATATGGAAAGCGTGCAAAAGTGATCTACTATTGTTAACTACCACATGAAAGAAAGTAGTGTGCTTATGTTTATGCTTAGAAGACTTTCCTTGTGAATGATTGAAAACAAGAGAGGCTCAAAATTAAATTTAAAAATAAATGTATATGAATAGCATGGAATATATGCAAATATGTCACATGCTTTACAAGAGGTATATGCACATGCTTGGGTGCAAGATTGAAGGTATTGTTTGAGTGTGAAAATTGGATACATAGTGCAAATGCCCTTTATGAATATTCATTGAAACTTGTGTATAATTAGATGAAATGATAGACTTGTGACTAATATGTGAGGTTGAGATCATTCTAGGGGCCATTGAATGTTGCAAAATCAAGTATGCTAAAAAGGCAGATAAACTCCTTGAAAATATATTAGTTGAGAATGCATGTGATGGTAGTCAAGTAAGTAGGACAAGTAGCAAGAAAAGGTAAAAAGGTAAAGGAATTGGATAATAATTATTTTCACTTGAATTTGATATCTTTTATTTTTCAAATTAATATATGTATTGCATGAATCCCAAGAAGGGGTAAGGTTGAGGTAAAAAATTGTCAACAAAAAATAATTTAGTAAAATCTTAACAATGTGTGCATGAATTGAGCTACCATGTTGAAAAAGGAATAAATGACTGAAAAATACACTCATGAGATCAAATATGTTTGGTAATGCATTGAGAAAATGCATGAAAATGTGAGAGGTATGAATCAAATGTAGGGACTAAAATTGTGCTCATGTGTCCATGATTATTGGCTCAATAGTTTCAAATCTTGAGACAAGTTATTTTATTATTTAATGTTGAGATTGTCGGTAAGGAACATGTAATTGAAGGATTGGTTTTTCCTAGTTAATGTGAAAAATGGATGGAATTGTTGATATATGGAAGAAAGTTTTTCATTAATAGTTGGTTATGACAAAGGTAAGAAGCCTTTTGTGTGTAAATATTTATAGAATCTTTGTGATGCATCCATGAGTTATTGTAGCATGATTTGGTCATGACACTCATATTATGAACCATGATGGTACATATGCTTAGTGCATTGAGCGCATGCATGCTTGTAAGAGACAATCAATTGCGTGATTTAATGTCATGAAAGGAAATATATTCTAATAATTTTGAATAAATTTTGAGTAGTGGAATAAGTGGCATGGATCCCTCATCCTACAAAACAAAGTGGAAGCTAATTACTCATGAATTTAGAGAAATGTATCTTTTACTTTTGACTCTTTAGTTCTTGGAATAAATTTTTGAATGCATTATGGAATGGTTATAAGAATTGTGATGCAAATAAACAAATGACAACTTCATTTCAATTTATTTTTAAATCAATTGAAAGTGATTAAATTATTATGTGTATAATAATTTTGAAATCACTTCAAGAGATGTTATAAATCTTGCAATGAAAATATTTCAGGCATGAACACTTACCATTGATTGGCTTATTGAAAGTACATATTACAGTTGAAATGGCCTTGGTTATGATAATGAAGGTTGATACTGCCATATGTAAGAGTCAAACTTCATGAATCTCATATTTATGAAATATGATTCCTATATGAATCATGTTTTGAAAATAAAAGAAAAAGGAAGAATACTTTATTTAAATTAATAGGATCAATCTCATAGAAATTGAATGCTTGTGATACAAGTGTGATGATCTATCCAAGAAGGACAGATGATGGTTGTGAAGCTAAAAATCCTAGGGTCAAGGCCATTGGAGTGACACTTGAAGTCTATGATATACATCGATCACCTTGAGTTATGTTATGACAAATTTGTTTTGTTATTTAGAGAAATCCATAGGGATGTGTTCGCTGTAAGACTCCATAAGTCTTGAGACTCTTCCTTTGCGAGGAAGCGTTACAAAGGAATGGACCGCCTGAGGGACTAGGGAGGCAGAGAAGCGGATTCATAAAATTGAAAGGTGTGTGATTGCAAGGAAGGGGATGCTTGAATGAATTGGTTTTGAAAGATTCATGTGCATACTCATTGGAATCACGAATGCATTGGGTGTGTACAAGAAAATAATGAGTTGAACTTGTTCTCTATGGAAGCCTTGTGAATGTTGCACAAACAAATGTCACCTTGACATTTTGCAATCTGTGTGAATCCATTACCACTCATACTTTCCTTATTTGCAAGTCTTAAGCCTCAGTTCCTCATATCAAGCCTTGAAAATAAGAGAAAGCCCTCAAAACCCTCTAAAACTCTGGTTGCACACTTTCTCTTTGCATTACCTGTGGTCCCGTACCTAATGGTCATGTCTCCTGCACACCTGACCGCTCTGTCTCTGTGTTATGGGTGCAGACCCCTGTAAAAGTTAAAAAGGCGCAAGTATATTCTTAAAAACTCACTTTGAGTCATTTCTAGAAGCTTTTGGAAGGAATCTTGAGGTGGCAAGTTCACTCCCTTAAGGTTCATGCATCCCATACCTTAAGGATCTAACCCCTTGATGTGAGGAGCTTATCCCTTTGAAGGAGGACTCTATCCCTTCCTAGGTGGACCTGTAACCTCCTTCCTCTGCACTATAAAATGAAGCATTGGGCTGGTTACTTGAGAGGTTGAAAGCTGAATATTTTTGAGGGGAAATGTTGTTGGAACTTAGTCTTCTTAGTTTAGTTTTTATGAGGAAAGATTGCATACCTCTAAGATCTCATTTGGAGAAGTGCAAGGCTTGTAAAAGTAAAGGAAATTCTTGTTTCGGACCCTGGGAAGAGCTTGTTCAACATCAAGGCTGAAAAGGTTGTAAGGTTCTTCTACTTTAAAGTTAATACAAATAAGTTTGTCTTTCTCAATAAGCTGTTGTTTTATGGTTTATTTTATGGATTCTTTGATCACCATAATGGACATGATTTATGATATTAGTTATGCGAGTGTTATTTGATGTTTGCTTGTTTGTGATTGCAGGTTCTCAAAAGGAAACTCTTTCGGACAGTTGAAGGATGGCTACTACAAATTAGCATTGGACTTAAGGTAGGGTCTTAACACCTCTATAGTTTTTATTTATGAATTGCATATGTTTAGAGAAAGATAGACTTGTTTGTCTGCTTGTTGCTAGACTATCTTCTGATACTAGGGAGATTGGCCTTGTCCGCAAGATCGATTTATCCGGCCAACAGTGAAGCAATGGATAACCATGCAGGGATGTGTTGGAATGCTATGAGGTATAAAGGTAACGATTCCATGAAAAAAGAATGGTATTTCTTGAAGTGGCAACTAAAGACATGTAAAATGTTATTGATATGGAAGTAGCATATCCCTTCCTTTGCATAGAATGGTTTTAAAGATAGTAGAACATCGAGGATGGTGTTCCTTAAAGGAGGAGGAGATTATGAGACCCCTTTCATTACCCTAGTTTTTTTAATCTAATTAAGAACATATAATGCTAGTGTTCCAGCATTGATGTTATGATGTCAAATTGTATTGTATGATGTAATGTTTACTTTTATTAATAAAAAAATTGTAGCTAAAGAAAGGGACAATAACATATTATGATGCTTTGGAGAGGAGGGGAAATTGACTAAAGAGAGAAAATATACCTTGGGTGAGTATTCCCCTTTGATGTGATGGTTAGTCTTGTTGAGAAGTTGAAAGATTGGGAAGATGAAGGATCAAGGTGTGATTATAAAAATAAGAGGGAGGAGCAAACAAGGGGTTCTTCTCCTTGGTTCTTAAGGTTATAATTTTTCTCTCTTCTATTACTCTCCCATACATATATCTCTTTCACTTATCAAATTCAAATTGGAAAAAAGATTGGTGACAGAACATAAAGGGGTTCAAACCTTATGACCAATTAAGATTTGTGAGTGACAACTTATGTAATAGGAAATGAATGTGTTGAACCCCTTTTTCCTTGTACTAGATGGCTTTAAGGATTGCGAATGGTTATGGTTGTGTCTTGCACATAGATAATTGAAGAGGGGAGGGCCAAGGGACTTAAGATATCCATAAATGACTCTCATTTGTTGTGTAGAACTACGTGGTATTTTTATGAATGTGGCCCTAGTCAAATATGGAAAGAATGATCAGTGAGTTTTCTTGTGTTTGTGAAGGAGAATGGCCTTCACATTTGGTGTTAAAATCTAATATGAATCTAAAAATGTGAAATATCCTTGAGTTAGTTTCTCCTCAAGGCATGAAGATCTAGCATTAGGTTGGTCAGTTGTGAAGAAAAACTGCAACACAACTAAGCCTATGGTGGGATCAAACATGGCTCGCCCTACTTTAGTTTTTAGTATTTTTTTGGGCTGCAATAGATAATATTTATTTTTGTTAATGACATTTTTGGCATGGATGGTTCAGTGACATGCATAATTATTTAATTTCTCTTTGCAACAAGTTTATATGCACATGCATTTACACTTCAACAAATTTACCATGTCGATAGCTATTGTGCTACTTGGTTGCAGTGTTTTATATGTATTAAATTTTGTAGCAACACTAACTGAGGAAGATAGGCTTCCTAAATTCTTCCTTAAATAAGTCATGTTGGAATTTCTAATGTAATGTCTCTTCTAGGAGGTTCTAGAAGCTGAAACTTGGACCATAGTGAGGGGAAATGCCTCTAATTCGGTCCTATTTTCGATCTTGGGTTGCGAAATTTTAAGAAATATGATTAGAGGAGGATGGTCTTCCTAAATTCATCTTTAATGAGGTCATGTTGGAATTTCTATTATAACTTTTCTTCTGGGAGGTTGTAAGAGATAAAACTTGGATCATGATGAGGGAAAATCTTGTTGATCATCTGGTCCAACTATTAGATATTAGGTCATGTTGGTATTTCTGCTATAAATTTTCTTATGGGAGGTTTCAAAATCTTAAAATTGAACCATAATGAGAGGAAATCCTACTAGTCATCTATTCCAACCTTAAGATCTTGGATCATGATATTTTAAGATCTGTGCTAAGAGGATGTTGAGCTTCATAAATGTTCATAAAATCGTGCATCAAACATGTCATGTTGGAATTTCTACTATAACTTCTCATTTGGGAGATTCCAGAGGTTGAAAATTGGACCATAGTGAGGGCAACTCCCATTAATCATTTGGTTCAATTTTTAGAAGTTGGATTATTATAATTCAGGAGATATGCCCTAAGGAAGTTTCTATATTAGTTTCATGCAAAGTGTTTGAAGAAATGTGTAAATAGTTTAATGGTGTATTGCATACAAACTATTTGATGAAATGACCCAATGAAAATATTATTTTGTGGATGGGGATAATGTTTTTCTATGTTAGCATTGTTGTATGATAGTACTATTATAGTTGATCTATGTCTATTTGCATGCAAAGCATTTGAAGAAATGCGTTGAAGGTGTTTTATTACAATTTACATACAAACTATTTTATAAAATACCTCGAGGACAAAAATCAAAAATTGCATGATTGAGTGATATATTTCAATTAGTATTTTACAAATGGAATCAAAGCAATGTTTCTTATTTTATTTCATACAAATGTTTGGAAATTTGTCTACAAGAAAAATACCACTTAATTGGTTGCACATAAAGTATTTTAAGAAATGCTTATATGTAAAGTGTTTGAAAAGAATGTATGAGAGATTAAAATCAAGTTTTTCCAAGTGTGTTTAGTATAAATTTAGTAGGGATATGTGACAAAGTGGTATCACGGCTTATTTTCAAGCTAGTAAAAAGAAAAAAGAAACTTTTGGGTACCTCGTAACCTTTGTAAGTCATTGAGGGAACTTAGTATGTGACAATTTATATATTAAGTAGAGCAAGCATATGAAATGGAACTATGAAGATGGAAACTATTGAAGAAAAGAAGTTACCACTCCTAGTCAAAGGTCAATGCTTGAAACTTTACAAGTAGGAGTTTACACAAAGACTAGAAACACCAAAATTCAAATTTACTCAAGGGTATCACAAGACTTAGCCATATGTTGTCAAAAACGTTGAAACTTGGACTAAGGGGGGATAGAGACAAATCATCATGAAATCAAGTGTTGAACCACTATGAAGAGTGTCATGAAATCAAGTGTTGAATGAATATGTGTTGAACCACTATGAAGAAGGTCAAAATGTAGTTGGTTTACAAAAAGAGGTTTTGCAAAGCCATTATAGGAACATAATACAAGAGAAAAAACAAGAGCAAGATGAGATTATACTAGTGTTTGTAAGTACTAATAAAAGAAGAAATAAAAATTTTGAATGCATTTCCATGGAGTTCTAACAACACTACATCCAAAAAATTATAATGGCCATAATAGTTTTAATTATATTTTATGAAAAAAATGAAATAAGATTTTTAACCAAAATTAATAAATTTATTAGGAGTTAAATTTCTTAATTTAG
>APFE030475358.1:0-16148 GCA_000404065.3 Pinus taeda | reverse complement strand
AAAAGACACCGGGGCAGCACTAAAAAACCAACTTGTAGGGGGCTCAAGAGTGGGGGTAATTGAGAGTGGCAGTGTTTCTTCAGCAACATCACCTTCCTCACCGATGGGTCCCAGCCCCACATCTATTTCATCTTTTTTTGTTCCTAGAACAATAGCTGGTTCACAACCTGGGATCAAATCAGCAATGAAAAAAACGAAAAGGCAAAAGTTGACGGGTTGGTCAGTAAGTGTCTTCTACGGAGTGATGTTCCTTTCAACATTGCCAAGACAAACCCATTTTACCAGCCTATGTTTGATGTTGTTGCTGTCATTGGCCCAGGGTACAAAGCCCCCACCTTTGCAGAATTGAGAGGGCCTCTTCTTCAAGATGAAACAACTGATTGCACTGCTAGATTGGCAAAGTTTAGGGCATCATGGGAACACACTGGATGCACAGTCATGTCAGATGGTTGGACTGACCAGAAGGGTAGGACCCTTCTTAACTTCTTGGTTAGTTGTCCCAAGGGGGACCAATGTTTATGAAAAATCTGTTGATGCATCTGCACACATTAAAGATGCACGTACACTTTATGTGAGTTGTTGGACATCTCAAAATTCAAAGGAAGGTAGGCAAGGCAATGTGTCCAAGTCATAACGGACAACGCTGCAAATTATGTTCAACTCGCAGGCGATGGCTTATGGAGAGGTATTCCTAACTTGTTTTTGGACACCTTGTGCTGTCATGCAATTGACTTGATGTCGGAGTATATAGGTAAGATTCCTACTGTGAGGGATATTGTTGAATCATCCAAGAGCATAACAAAATTTATTTATAATCATGCATCTGTGCTTAGCTTGATGAGAAGATTCACCAACAACAAAGAGTTGGTGCGTCCTGCCATTACACGATTTGCCACTACTTTCATATCTCTTCAGTCTCTGTTGATTTCTATGTGGGATGTGAAGAGCATGTTTCTCTCAGCAGATTGGCGTTCTTTATCTATTAGCCGCAAACCAGAGGGAGAGGGCATATGTAGACTAGTTTCATATGATCAGAGCTTTTGGGCAGGAGTAGAAGAGGTGTGTGCCATTTCAGAACCTTTGATGATGGTTCTTTGGTTGGTTGATGGAGACAACCCTGTAATGAGCTACTTGTATGAGGCCATGGATAGGGCCAAAGAAGCCATTTGTGCTTATTATGCAAATAAGGGAGACGAGGGGTTAGATAAACAACAGGTCATATGGAGAGTGATTGATCAGCGATGGAGCAATACCCTCCATCACCCCATTCATGCTGCAGGTGTCTACCTCAACTCTGCATTTTCTTACGCTTGTGGTTTCAGATTTGATGCCGAGGTGATGGATTCTTTACATGCAATTGTACCGAAACAATCTCGCGGTGAACAGGATCGAGTAGAGCATCCAAGACATGAAGAGGAGCGAAATCCCGGGGTCCAGTGCGAAAGCCCCAGCCCTGGTGGACTCATCAGATGAGTGAAGTAGGTCTTCAAAATAGAATTTTGTTTATATGTCGGATAGCTTTTACTGTTTTAAATTGAAGTTTATAGTAGATAAAACTGTCAATGTAGCCTAGATGGTCATGAAAACTCTCTTTAAATTTTGGACAACATTCGATGCAGATAGGTGGCCAATAGCCCTGGTTTCTCGCGAGCAGATTGAGGCCCCCTGCAATTTTTGTTAAAGATATACTTACGTTCAGAAAATATTAATAGAAAAAGGGTCTACCAAGCTTACACAAAAAAAATATTTCTCTAAAATAAAAAAAATCAAGGGTCAAGATTAAAAGATCTTGAAGTGTTCATCAACGACCAAGATTATTTTGATAGGGATCAAAGAAACTAGTAGTTATCTTTCCACTTGGAGGATAAATCTATAAATTAGAGTTATTTGAGTCTCTAGCATCTTGATCTCTAGCTAGAAAATTGCTGAGGAAGCATCTTTGTAAACTGTTGTCTTGCTGGAAACTATTTTTTCTTGGTGCAATTCAAGGTGTTCTTGCTTATTGATTTGTGGTATGTGCTGAATACGAACATCTCTATGTTGTGCTGAATATTCGTAAGATTTGTTTTTTCATTAGATGGAGATAAAATCATGCTATTGATAGTTTTGGGTTAATCTTAGGTGGTTTGATTCCCCATGTGATCTAATAGATTATTTTTAAGATAAATACATAGTGCTTGCAAGTACTTCAGTCCATAAACTTCAAGTTCACAAACTTGGGCAGGAACCATTGTTGCTTGGATTCCAAATATTTATATGGTGGATTAAATCTTCGCTAAGGCTATCTTAGACATTGGGGTTTCCAAAGTATTTTTAGCTATTCTTCGAAGAAAAAAAATCCATAAAAAATATCTTTTGCAAAAATTTAAAAATTTTCAAAACCCTTGTATATTTGTAGATCTTGTGAATAACTTTGTAGATATAATTTGAAAATTATTTTTTCTAACTTGGGTTTTGGGGTTTTAAGTATTTCTTGTATATATTTGGGGTTTGGGGTGTTGTATTTTCATTTTTATAAGTTAGATCAAGGGATCAAGTTGAAGAAGAGCTAGATCTAGGCCATTGAGGGTAAGATCTAGTCTCTTGAAATTTTTTGCAGGGCTATTCACTGAAGATTTTGTAGCAGAATTCAGATCTATAGGAGAAAAAACTTTTCGAGACAAGGGTTTTGCTTTTCAGCCCTCCGGGGACCAGATTTGGCCCCTCCAATGCTAGCGTCAACCTCTCTCCTCCCTACATCAGCGCTATGACCCCCTGAGTCCAAGCTTTAGGCTTCTCTGAGCTTGGCAGTGACGCCTAGAGGCCTCGGCCTCCTCTTCTTCCTCCAGCGTTGACATTTTTTGGCCTTCACTTGCCATTTTCGCCCCCAAACTATCATCCTAGCCTCCTTATCCCCCAACGCTGGCCTTCTTTGGCCTAGCGTTACCCTTTCCTTGGCCTATTTTGCCCTAATCTTCCCTAAAAACCCTAATTTGAAGTTTTGGGACTGATTCTTTGGTGGTTTTGCAGGTTTAGGGTCTCCAAAATTCTGATTTCCAAGTGGCATCTTCATCTAAAATTTTTGGGCCACTTGGGCAAGTGCTTCTACAAGGCTTGATGCCTATGATTTGACCTCTAAACCCTAGTTTTATATTTGTTTTATTACAACAATTAAATCAACTACAATTAAGCCCTAAAATCACATGTTACATGGTCAGAGTTATTTAAAATTGCAAAATTTTCATTTTCATAAATTTGGGCCAATTGGGCACACCTTAGATGTAGCCTAGATCTAATTTTATGCTCGCTGGAATTTACTGCATCACTGAAAATTTCATATTTGAAATTTCTGAAGCATACACTTAAAAGGGTCAAAAACTCAAAATTTTCAGTTACATTGAAATTTTCCTATTTTTGGGTTGTTATGGGCATTGATTATAGCTTCATTAGCTTGTTGATCTATTAGTTATTCACTGATGTAGTAAATAGATCAGATCTGAAATTCTCTGAATCATACCCTCTAAAAGCCATAAGATTTGATTTCAAGCTTGTAATTTGTTTTACTATTTTTGGGCATTGTCTTTGGCATTGCTAGCTTCCTGGTCTGTCATTTACTTACTGCTGAAATAAATATATCAGATTTGGAATATCTCTGAAAATACATCTTCAAGAAGCTAGTACATCTGATTTTTCAAGATTGTCAACTTATTTGGTGGTTGGGTTAATTTTTGTGACATTGGGTTAAACATAAGCATTGATAAATTGATATTTTTGTACCCCTGTTATAACTTGTTTAGTGTTGTCTTAATAGTCACTTCTTACTCATAAAAGGATCATTGGAACATAAAGTGCCTAAGCATCTTCATATTTTGTTATTTGTTCCTAGCATTAATATTGTGAAAGTGACTAACATTGTGTTGCTCACATCTAATAAGCTCCCTCACCTATAAGCACTTGAAATCGTAAATTGCCTTGGCAATAAATCTCTTGGTCATATTGGTATCTTGTTGATGTGATTGAATTTGGGCATCTAATTTTCCATTTAGATAATTTGTCTCGTATAAAGTATTGGATATTGTTGAACATTGGCATCTTATAGCTTTGTGAAGTTTGCACTTGTATCTTCTACCATTTATCTTGTTAAGATTGTTATCTCAATAATTGTAAAGTACTCTTTGCTTTAAGACAATTCACACTAAGTACTTAAGTATCTTAAACAATCCTAACTCAAGATAATTTCACTCATCATCGTTGCATAAGCATCTTAGATCTAGCTTGCATTAAAACTTACCTCCTAGCATAAGCTAGGCTGATAGAAATCTAGGGCAAACCTTCTCACCTAGCTTGAGGGGATTGGTAACTCTTCGGTGGTTAACACGGTGACCTTGCGGTCGTCAGAGCCACAGTCTTTGCAGTGCGGGAGGCATGGATGATAAGAGCACAACAGAAGGTATCATTAAGCAGGCCCTAGCCTGCTTCCTGTTGGCCTCATTCCCACAACCTACCTTGGAGCCCAACTTCAAAATAATTAAGGGAAGGTCATACTTAGATTAGGCATATAATTAAAATTAGCCACGATCACTGCACCTCACATAGGTCCTAGGACTTTCACATCAGATAGGTTAATTAATCATTCAAGCAACAAATGTTCATCCGGTCACTTGGTTTTAATTTATCATAAGCAAGAATTGTGACTCCATTAAGGCACTGGTCTCATACTTAAAATATAATCTAATCACTAATCTTGTTAAATTCAACCAAGTAACTAGGCCACTCATCCATGTCTCCCAAGCAAGATGGTTCCCAACTTGTTTCCTTCATCTCATTTCATAGGGACTACCCCCATAGCCTGATGTTGGGACACAACTAGAATGGAGTGGGCGGGGATCAAAGTGACAACTCCTGCCCTGAGTAGTTGTCACGATGCCGGTACAATCCGGGGAACAACATTTTTTGGTGCCATTTTCGAGGATGAGTTTGCCTTGTTGCTGGGGTGAAAGACATTATCATTATTGTTCTCTCATTTTTCCATTTAGCCCGTCAAGCGGCACAACATTTTTGGTGTCGTTGCCGAGGACTATTTTATTGGACCTTGGCGTTGACGACATTCTCATTAATCTTCATAATCTTCTAATCCATTTTCATCTTCTTAATCCATCAAGCACCACATTTGCTGGCACTTTGATATCTCAATAATCTTCATATTGCCTTGTTCAGTTCTCTGTTTGCACCTTAGCACCAGGACATTTGGGTTAGCTTGGCGACTTCATTGATTCATCCATTCGTAAAGGCTTACAAGTAGCTTGGTTAACCCCGCTCTCTGGGATTGGTTATATAAATTACATTCTAGGAAGTATTCAATTTTCTTAGACAAGAAGTCTTCCTTGATATCCACCTACTCCTCCTTGACTAACTTTTCGGTTTTTGCCTTCTGGATTTTGGAGATAGATTCATGTTCAAGTGCCAACTCCACTTCTTTCATTTTTTACAAGAATTCCTGCTAGAGGTTCGCTTCTTGTGGATTTCTTGATTGTCTTGAACAAGGATATCTCTCTGACATCCATTAGTTTCCATTTCCCTTTAACTAAGTCATCATGGATGACTTGTTAACCCCTTTGCATTTTACTAACATTCCTCATGATCTTCCAGAAATGGCTATTACTAAATTACCTTCTTTCACGGGAAATGATACAATCATTGCTACAAAGCACATCCAAAGGTTCATATCTTGCTTGGAAAGATATGCTCATTTGACTGCATACAATCATGAAAATGTCAAGATTCAGATCTTTGTCCTTTCCTTGGAAGGTGATGCTTGAAATTGGTTTTGTGATTTTCTTGACGATTATTTTGACTCCTTACAAGCCATCATCAATGCTTTTAAAAATAGATATGAAAATCAAGGGGGCTTGCCTTGTGCCTCTAATTCTATTAAGAATGATGAAAGTGATCCTGCAAAAGACCCAAATATCATAGAAAGGTGTCAAGAGAATGTGCTACGTCAATCTTTGCCATATTGCAAACCTTGTGACCGTTCTCACGATGAATCCACTTGTACTGTTGCAAGAAGAATCCTTGATTGTGGAAAGGTAGGAACGAAGGATCAAATTAATATTGATGATGAAAAAGAAAATGATAAGCATCTTATCAATGATTTAACTCAAATGATGGAAACGATTATCACTCTATAATTTCCGAAAGCTGTGAGAGAAACCCAGAAGTAACCACAAAACCACTTGTAAGCTTAGAAGCTAGCCCTTCTATTGGATTTAGATTAATTGTTTTAAGATTTTATGCTAGTTATTAGGTTCAGAGTTTGGTTTGTTCAAATGTTTGGTTGAAACTGCAAGGAAAGGCCATTGGGCAGTGGAGTCAAAATGTCTTAGGGTAATCACATACAAGAATGTCAGAACAGAGTAGGCAGGTTATTGGATCTTTCGAGCTTTTGTGGAATGAAAGGGAGGAAAAGATTGAGATTCAATTAAACATAGATCATTTTAGAATGAATTCTATATTTAATCTTAGTTTGAAAACACAGATATTGCTCATAAGCTAGAGCAGAGTGTAATTAAACAAGTTTGGCCCTTAATTTTCTTTAAACAATACAGATAGGAAAAACAAAGAAATAACAAGTACACAAGAGGAAAAACATCACCAATTTTCTTGACACATGAATCCCGGAACAACCTTTGGTGTTAATGAAATGATCACTTTAGCTCAGTACACAACTTTACATCAAAGGTCTCCTTTCTTAGTCCTAGTTCCAAGATTTGTACTTCGAACTATGAAGTATTTATACAAAACTTATCAAAATATCTTGATTTAAAATATCAAGATTTTCTACCAAATATCCTAGAAAATTGTTTATAAAAAGAGTACAAAAATATAGACAAATAACACTGTTGTAGCTCTTTGGCACTATCTTCGAGGATTCTAGTGCTGACTTGGCCTGAAAAATTGTTGCTTTGTTGTTGAAGATGAACACCTGTTTTACTCTCAAGTAGTTGGCATAGTTTATCTCATTTGTCTTCATCTGGGGTGGATAATTTAATTAACTTTCTGTAGGTTTCATCCACCTCGGTATATTTCTGGTAGGTGGGCTTAATTAAAAACAAATGTTTTATCTCATGTTTGATAAGGAAATCGAATTTCAAACCTTCCATGAAATCTTTCCTTGTGGTGGTCCCTTTGATGGTGGAAAACTTTGACTTATCCTTGGCTATGGAATATAATTTCTGCTAATAATCATCTAACTGAACCAATTTATCTCCAATTCCTTTCAAACCTGGCAGCACCTTTTGATTCAGTACATTGAATTTTCTGTGGAACTTCTGAATGCTGGCCTCCAAGTTATGGCACTTGTTCTCTAATTGTAATATCAAGTTCCTTTTTGTAATGACTCTTCTGACTTCAAGGATTGTTTATGTCCTGTTTGCAATCTCAAATTCCTCTAATTCCTCCTTTGTCATTGAATTTAGAATCCTTATTAATGTACTAGCTTCACCTGGCTTCTGTCCCAAATTTTCTTTTACTTCTCCAATAACTTCTTTGGATCTCTACACTAATTCCTCCTGCTCGAAAATTATTTCGATGGAAAGCCAGTTTTCAGTCATAGTTTCATTGATTTCTCTCCAAATGTTTTCCTTTCCCTGTGCAATTGTCTGTGGCATGACAAACTCATTTTCCAACAGTTCAATTCTTTGGGTTAACCTATGAGTTTTTTGAAGATCTTCTATGTACACATTATCAATCTTTAATTTATGTTCTTGGAGATTGTTTCGCTGAGCTTTCAACGTTTCAATCTCCTACCCTCTGATAGACAGGTCCTCCATAGCTTTGACTAGTTCTCTTGATGAGTCAGTAGATTGTCCTTCTACTGTGATGGTTGTTGAAGTTGATGCTCCTGTTGTCAATGTAGATGCAATAGGAACTGGTGTCATTGGAATGGCTTCCAACTGTTTTGACTATTCTCTTTCCTTAAGCAATTTCTCCATCTCCGTTTCCATCTCCTTGATCTGCCCATTATGTTCAATAATAATCCTGAACATGTCTTATTTTTCTTTCTCTAGCTGTCCAACTTCTTTTGTCTGTGGGTCTTCAGTGGATGGAAGCTTGAGTTGTTTCTTTAGAGCTGCAATGTCAACATTCTTTCTTCTAATAATATCCTCTGCAACTTTCACATTGTTGGGATCACATCCTAGTTTGATTACTAGATCCTCTAAAGACTTGATTTTTGTGTCTTTAGCTAAGGAAGATATTTTTTCTAGTTTGAGTTGAGAATGAATGTTATTGATCGAAGCTTGCAGCCTAGAATCTGCCATTGTTGAATTTGTCAAGGTCGAATACAACATCTCCCCTGTTTGCTTGTGCAAGTCCATCTGATCAATTGGATGGATTTGATCAACATTGAAGGAAAAGATGGAATTTTTTGTAATCATCTGGAGTTTTGGGGAAAGGAACCTCAACCTAGAGGAAAGCTATCTGCATGTTTCCTTTCTCTGTGTCAAAGGCAGAGAGAAGCCTATGTTGTGAGGACGCTATCTGTTTCCAAAACTATGAATAAGTTGTAACTTTTAGCATCTCATTCTTCTTTTTAATTTCCTTATACTTGGCAAATATATTTGGCTCAATTTGGTCACGAACCAATTCTCCTGATTGAGATGTGCCTTGTGGCTCCTGAGAGGCCGAAGATGATGGAGATCCTATGAAAATGTCTCCCTTCCCAGCAGAAGTATAGGGGTGTATCAAAACAATGGTGGACTATACATTTTCCTCCTCCAAAAATTCTCCTGCTAGATTGACTTTCTGTCTCTTCTTATAAATTTTGAATTCCTTTCCCTGGATTTATGTCACTGAAGGGGAAAGATCTTCTCTTGGCCTCTTGTCCTGCTTCTCTTGTGGTGTTGGAGTCTGTGATGTTGTTGAGAGTCCCTGTTCTTCTGCCTCCTGTAAAGTATTTTGTCACCTTTCTTTCTCTGTGGGAAATTGTTGACATAGTGGCATAATTCGTGACAACCATAACACTTGCCCTTTGATAGGTCCTTCTTCTTGTCCCCCTTGGAGTTGTACCCTTTGTTGGATCCCTTCTTTCCTTTGTTCTTCCTTACAAGAGCCATGTTTCCTTGTTCTCCCTTACCCTTCTGGTTGTTGCTGCTGCTGCCATTGACAAGACTCCTCCTAAGCTCTTCCTGGGTAAAATTTGACCATAGTCTTTCCCAAGATGGAAGATCATGCCTTCCTGTAATAACTTGTATGAAAACAACTCACTGCTTAGAAAACCCATTGAGGGTCGTCCCGATGAGTTCATGGTCCTCAATCTTCTCACCAACACCTACCAATTCTTCCTTGACATATTTCACCCTGGTAAGATAAGACACAACATTCTTACCCTTGCTTTGTTTCGTGCTTCGAAGTTTCTCCCTTAGGATCAACTTCATGTTTACACTGGAATCTTGATAGAGTTTACAAACTACATCCCACATCTTCTTCCCCATATCTTCCTCTGCTATATGAGGCACAATCTGATCCTTGACCACATCTAGACTAATGCATTTGGTTTTGGCATCTTCCAACTTGTAGGTAAGGAGTTGTGTTGCATCTGTTGGTATGGCTACAACACTAGTCACATACTCCTTTAGACCATTCTCCTCCAAGATTAATAAGGTTCTAGATTTCCATATGCCAAAGTTAGATGCTCCCTCTAATCTGTCCCGATGTCGTAAACCAACTAAAGCCATTTATTGGAAACCCTCGAAATAGAAAAAACAAACTCCAAGAAAATCTAGAGCACATCAATATGGGTTTTACAAACCCCCAGTTTCCTCTCCTACGCCCTGCGCTGAGCTTCTGAAATGATCTTCTGCACTTCAGATCTACATTAATACCATGTGAAAATTCCTAGATTTAACTTTGATTTGGACTTATTGTAGTTATCTAGTTATTAATCTCCTATCTTTTAAAGAATATTTATCTCTGCAAAAATATTTACTATAAATACTTAATAAAAACTATTCTTCAATATTCACCAATTAAAAATTCACAGGAACTGAGAAAACCACAGACAAAAAATAGACACAGATGTTTTCAGACAAATGTCCCTAGAAAAAACCCCAATGTGGGGAAAACCAATTCTGTAGATGAGGGTTTTATTATTTCTTCAGCAAATCTATAATTGATAGAAATTACATAAATTGCTTTCCGTAGAGTGGCAAAGCTCCGACAAAAATTGATCTTCATTTCTGCAAATCAAATCGACTAGGGAATAACCCCTCAGCCCTTGTTCTGCAATTCGCACTGACTCTCTAGTTATGTGCACAATCTCTTTGGAACTTGCACAGACTCTCTGGCAATTTGCACCACCCTTCTAGCAACTCACACTGGCACTCATCCTGCCTCTGGCAACTCACACTGCCTTACTCTGGCAATTCGCATTGCCCCTCAGTAATTTGCACGGGCGCTCTGACAATTCACACTGGCTTTCTAGAGACAATTTCAATCTCCTCTACAAAAAAATAAATTACCCTGCAAAACTCCCTCTGAAACTGGAAGTCTCTCGGATGAAGAATAACTCTAGAATATTTCTTCTTGCTCAACCATTGCTGAAACCCTCATTCATGTCAACTCCATGCTATCACTCCACCTCACTTCAATGATCTCTAAGATGCCCATTGATTTCCTCTTATAATCTCTCATTGAGAATTCAAATGCTAAGATCTAATCTCGATCAGTGGCTAAGATCATCTTGACTCTATCAAGTACCTTTTTTAGAAATCACTGGAGAGAAATTGACTTGTTTGAATTAACACTGATTGATTAACCTGTTTTTCTAAGTTAGAGTTAGGAAAATTATTAAAAACTAGTTAATAATCTAATTAAGACATTTTCCTTCAGAAATATTAACTGGGCTCGGAGATATTTTACTCTATTGTGCTCTTAGCCTCAATGACACCTCCTAATACTAGAACACCTATCCGAGCTACAAAATCTAACATTCTCCACAAGTACCTAGGCCCTTTACAAGAGTACATTGACCTAAGCAAGTGTAGCATTGAGAGATTGAAGCCTCCTAATAGCACAATAGATGACACATGTCTTAGAGTACCTCTGGGACCCAAGACATTGGTCAACTTTGACCCGATTTTGAGGATTCCTCATGATGACACCATTGGACCTAGTATACCTCCAGGCTAGCCTTAACACAACCTAATGGGCAAGAGTTGATTCAGAGCTTAGATGAGGATGGTCTCCAATTGAGAAACTAGTGAGGGCTTGTTGCACCAAAGGAAGCCCTAATGTTGGAGAGGAGGCATTATTTAGTAGTTGGTGACCCATGGAGACCACTTGATGGCACCCCAGTTGGATCTTGGGACCCCACGGGAGATATTGAGGTCGATTTGAGGTCCAACCCTCAAATTTTGGATCATACAGGAATTTACACACATTTGGACACCACATCACTCTCTAACATGGCATTTGGAGCCTAAATTATGAATGAAGTAAGCAATTAAGAGGCTATGGCTCACATTTGTGGGATAATTAGGCTTATTTTGTTGTTAGCTAATGGGTTGGCTTGTAACCCACATACATTTAAGGAACAAACTTGTTTTTAGGGGGCTTTGTAGGCTAAATTAAGAGACCTAAGCCTCATATAAGTAGAGGATAGGCTCATTTAATTTGTCATCATCACTTGTGACGAATTCGACCTTCTTAGAGAATTCGGCCTATTACCCACCAAAAGTGGCTGACCGCATAGGATTTTTTTTCCTAGATCTCCCTTAAGCTGCCAGTTGCCAGCCCCTAACAACCACCAATGTAGCCAATGCACTCTGCCATTTGGTCTTCGCTCCCTGCATCAGTCACATCTCCCCTCACCCATCTATCGAGGGCATCTCGAGCATGGATTATTGGGTTGTTAATTTTTCATCAAGAATTGTTCCATGTTGCAACTATTACTTCAACAATTTGCAATAGCATCCAATTTACAATTTTTACTTCTTAAATTCACCAATAGCAGTAGAGCAATAGTAGATAGAACAATTATACAATTTGCACAATGAAAGACAACCAAGAGACAAGAGACACAATATTTGGTCAATGACCAGGGGAAAACCCCACAAGGGGGAAAAGCCTTTGCAATTCTTCTTCTATTAAATTGTCTTCAAATGTTCAGTAGAGAGAGTACAACAGAGTCAAAGTCAATCTTTGAATATCCAATATCCAATATCCAACCAAGTCAATATGCCTTGTAATTTATCCAAAACAAAGACAGGAGAGAGATGAGAGTCAACAAAAGTCAACTCTTTTGCAAATCTGTCCAAGTCAACAACAATCAATAGTAGCAATGTGTGCCCTAACCAGTCAACAAAATAGTCCTCCAATAGCTTGGTCAAAGGTCAAAAAATTCAACCTTCTTTTCTACTCAACTAGGAGTCAAAATAGTCCAAATTTGAGCAGTCAAACTTGGTCAAAACAGTGATGTAGCTTGCGGTCAAAGTCTGCAATAGGTCTGCCATCTAAGTGCCTAGAATTCCTTAGTTTTTGTGCCCTCCAATATGGCCTAGTCAAACAGAAAAATCCCAAGAGGAATCGTAGTCAAAATCAGTGAAACAACCCCTGGTCAACACTGGTCAATGCCCTAAAATAGATATGAAATTCAGCCAATCTGAAAAGGACATTTGTCCCTTCACATGTGTGAGAGATCCTTGCAATTCCTGAGTTGTACGAACCAATCAATGAAGGAGAGAGAAGAATGTATTGTGATGTGACAATGCCAAATGAGGAGGACTTGACTTGTATTTATAGGCGTTGGAGGGGTGCTCATTTTGCTTCTAGGCTGACCTGAACAAATTTTACAATGGGGGCTTTTCCATCAAAAATATATTTTTCCTTGTTGAAATTGAGTGCTTCAAAAGTCAATTTTGGTCCTCTCAGAAAGAGGAATTTAGCCTAATGGTTGGAATTTGTCAATGAGCTTCCAAATTAACACTCCCTATCAGCTAGGGAGAAATTCCAACAGCATCATGTAATCATCACAAGTATCTTGACATCATTGTCATGTGCATCCTTGCTCATCTCTGCTTGTCTCTACTCATCTCATGTTGAACACTCTTGAATCTGAAGAAGAAGAATTGTTGTAGGGGAGCTCCAACTACCACCCTGACTCCATCACCATCAAGGAGACTCAGCTACCACCTAGAATCATCACCATCGGGGAGACTCAGCGACCACCCAGAATCATCACCATCGGGGAGCCTCAGCTACCACCCAAAATCATCACCATCGAGGAGCCATGGCTACCCCCCAGAACTAAAGACAATGGGCGAGATCAACCTACCCCAATGTGTAGGGGTCACACTCTATCCCAAAGTCACTAACAATAGGTGAGATCAACTTACCAAAGGTAAGGATCACACTCTACCCTATTGTCCTTAATCATCCATCTTAACCCTAGAGATTCATATGGTAGAGCACTTGCATCCACCAACCTGGGCAAGATCCACCTACCGCAAGGGGTAGGGATCACACTCTATCCCAAGTCCCTCATTCCATTGGCCAGATGGGGAGGTTATCCCACAGAGTGAGCAGGACGTTAACTGGGGCATACTCTAACTAGGGGAGATCTCAGGTCTCTACACCCTATCGGTCAGAGGTCTCTCATCCCTAGGAGCCCATCAACTCCATTCCTCATCGTGGGAGCTCAATCAAGAGGGAAGAGCACTGCTTAGTGTTCTTGATCAGCCAGGGCCCTTATTTGAAAGGATCATCTCAACCAGTGCAAACTACGCTCTGAAGACCAAGAACTTCCCTTTCAACAAAGCCTTGGTGAGGATTGACTATCTGCTCATTTGTCGAAATGTGAAGGAGTCTCACAACCCCTCTCTGCATTATGTTTCGGTATTAGAATAATCCTATTATCCCTGTTTAGTATTTAATGCTCATTCTTTTAGTTGTTGCTATTTTTTCTTTTTTAGCAGTTTCTTTGATGAAACTATTTGATTCTATTTACTAAATAGAAACTTGATGTTTCTATTTTCTGTAAATATCTTTGTATTATCATTGAGCTTTAGCTTGCTCATCATTCATTGAATATTCATTGAAATCTATATGCGTGTCTCGCATTGTTTTATGGTATCGGAGCCAGAAAAAGAGATTTCTTGAGCAGTTATTCTCTCTGCATCCTAATCCCTTGAGTTCTTTCTGTCATTCCTTTCTAAGGTCGAGCCCTTGGTAAGCCAGATAGCCTTCACTGAGTCTTAGCTTCGGCTCTGCTCACTATGATAAAAGCTTACAGTCGTCTATCTCGATACAGAAGTGGATTCTTCGTTTTATCTGACGTTGTCACTTGTTGAGTCGAGGGTGGGCTCCGTTTTGGGTTTCACTATTACCCTGCTCGTTCCTTAGTTGTATTTGGACTCAACTTCTTGCTACGTGGCTGCACCATAGCCCTGATCGAGAGCTCTTAGCCTGGTGTTCAGCGAGGCACTTCCCGTCCTAGTGATACCCTCTGTCCCTGCTCAACGTTTTTTTTTTGAGACACCAACAGTCTTTCCCCTGCGACCAGTGGTCTTTGTGTGCTGTCCACGCACCTGAAGGCCCCAGTAGTGACGAAGACCACGGTGGTTCCTGATCTTCTTCAAGCGTTCCAAGTCATCCCTGAGTTTCATGTCAAGACCATTGGATTCCACCTGAGTGGTTCGGTCATCCTTGATATCTTTCTGTCTGTTTAAAAACCAATCTGGGATCTTGAATTGTTTAGGATTCGCGACAATTATCATCAGGTTCTCAAGCGCAAGTGCAGAAAGTTCACCAGCTCTCTTGTTCATATCAACATCGGCCTTCTTGCATACAAGGTTGGCCAAACGCCGACCAATTCCCTTGATAGAAGTCAGGGCAAAAATGATCTTCTGTCGCCCATCAACATTGGTGTTGAGGACACGAAGAATGTGTTGAAACTCTTCATTCGCAATCAAAGTCATTTTCGCAGAACGCGGGAGCCTCAACAGTTGTCAGTAACGCTGGTGCTCCATAACGGCGGCTGCGTGTGAGGTTTCCTGACACGTGATTTCCAGACGACTGCATATAAAATTTCCACGCGTCAAAGAAACTCCGCGCACGAAGATTCGATTGCGATTATAGTCAAAGCATCTGATACATTATGGTCGATACACAGTAAACCTTGTTCATGCTTCCTCAAGGGTCTTTCTGAGCTCTGTTTGGGCTGTGTTTTCTTAGTGATTGAAGTTCTAGGAAGCCTTTGGATCGATGCAGGCTAGGGTTTGAAAAACAATTCGTTGCATTATTCTATGGCCTTGCATTTTGTGGACTGAGCGTAGAATTGCACGGTTTACGGCGGCTCGGCTCGGCTCGTCTCGGGTTTCAGTGTATTACGATTGTAGTGACCATTCTTAAACACCGTTTTTATAGTTACAGTCATCCAGTAATCCGAAGTTTCAGTGGCATCTAATCAAGGACGGGACGTGAATTTTTTTTTACGTGACTGTTTTTTGGCGTGATACAGTGAGCTAAAATGCATGCATTTATCCTCTTTATGATATGCGTATAAAGCAACTTTGTGCCAGACTTCTGCATTGAAATTTGTGCAACTGAAATTTGTGCATTGAAATTTGTGCAACTTTGTTCAGTTGACATCTGCATTAAAATTTGTACCAGACTTCTTTATTGTCTTGGAAACATACAAATGGCCTCACTCACCAATCTGATGTTAGAAGGAAATCAACGCTTTAATGGCAGCAATTATAACATCTAGAAACAAAGAATGTTGACCATTTTTGAATACAGGCGTCTTGATCAGCGCGTTTTGCGCAAAGAGCTTCGTCCTGGTACAGCTGGTACCGATCAAGATAAATTTGATGATCGAAATCGAGAGGCTGTTATGCTTCTCAAGCTCTCTGTGGCTGTTGATCAGTTACCGTAGATTCCTTCTGGCAAGACAACTACCGAGATCTGGCAACAGTTGAAAGAACTGCACGAGACATCTGACAAGAGCAGAGCTTTCTTTCTCAAAAATCAGTTGTTCTCCATCATGATGGACGAACATATGTCTTTACAAGAACATCTCAACAAGATTAAAGACATTCGAGATCAGCTCGAAGCCATTGGTCGCACCATGGAGGAAGAAGATCTGGTGGTCATCACTCTGAAAAGTCTAC